>JAUCMR010021798.1:0-37645 GCA_032357425.1 Enteromius argenteus | reverse complement strand
CTTCGTAAGAAGCATTTCAAGGTCCTGGAGTGGCCTAGCCAGTCTCCAGATCTCAACCCCATAGAAAATCTTTGGAGAAAATCTGCATGGAGGAATGGGCCAAAATACCAGCAACAGTGTGTGAAAACCTTGTGAAGACTTACAGAAATCGATGTTGAGGTACACAGGCAGGTTTCAGGGCAGACATATGCAGTAATAAACAATGTGTGAACACTGCAAAATATTTTGCCACAAACTGACAGGCAAGTAATTAACAATAAATAACAACAAATTTAAAATAGTAGAAATAAATAACACAAATATCCCTTTAAAAGAAGGGTAAGCAATTTTTTCAAAAAAGCTTCAGAAAACAGAGTCGTTGTGGCATTTACTACTCAGGTGATTGTCTAAAAATAGTGAAATGATGACACTTTTTATTCCCATGCTATACCTTCAAATTGTTGAAAGCATATATTTAACACACACCCAACAACATTACAATCAGATTTATAATGCTGATGTGTGGAAATACTTCACCGTCAGGTTCATAATTTAAAGACAGACAGGAAGCCAGGGAGAAAAAATGTTTCTGTCAGAGTTATGAAACTCCCTCTTTTGAAATTTTTTTTCTTCTGCAGGGATGAAATTTGTGTTGAATGAGCACCATGGTTTGAGAAGAAAATAAATATTGTCCACATGGAAAGCATGGTAAAGAAATATTATCCACATGGAGAGCATTGTCCACATGGAGAGCATTGGTTGGTTTTTTGAAGCATCTTGGAGACGTTGCTACAGTTCTTCTGGATTTAGTCTGTCTCAGTTTGTTCTGTCACTTCCTGTCATTCCAGACAGACTGGATGATAATCAGATCAGATCTCTGTGTGGAGCACTGGCTGTTGTCAGACTCCTTGTGCAGACAATAATCTCACTGCATTATTACAATTAATGACAAAAATAATGTTTGTAAATGTAAACTGATATTTCCAACTGACACGCTACCGCAAAAGATAGAAATAACCGACTTAAAACCATTTCTTGTTGGTGAAAATACTAGTGGCCTAAGACTTTTGCACAGTACTGTATATCTAAATATATATATATTCATTTGTGTTGCAGAACAAATATTTTAGATTTTGTATCTGATTAAACGCATTTCTCCCCAGCTCCATACCCCCATGAAATATGAATTCATATCCAGAATCTTTGAAATTTTACTCTCAGAAATCCAGAGTTCATGGATCCATGACTGACTGATCATCATTCCAAAAACGATTCTGGAAATACCTTCACAGAACTCCTGTAGAGAAAACAGCCATAAACGCAATTCCTGCCCAAAAGATAGATGCACATGATCTAATACAGACAGGAATCAAAGACTCCCATGAAGCTGGAGGAAATGTATGAGCCAATACCAAGATTTTCCATGGTAGCATCTTCAGAGTTATCTCCACCACAGCCACATATAAACGTGCCAACATGTGATTTTCTTTCTAATCATATGGAATGAGTTTCAGTTGCCTACAACCATGTGGTCAAGGTTATTAATCCCATCATATTCCATGAAGAAGCTGGAGGACGATGTTCCTTTCATCTTACAGGGCAAGCAGACACAGAAGTCATTTCTATATTTCAAATATTTAAAAGAGAACTATGGTAAAGTGTTAGTAGATTGTATAACTTACAATTAGTTTGTTTGTTTTTTTTCTCAGAAATGCAACAAAACCTAAACTGTATGATTTATTATTGAAACAAGCTCCCACTGTATACTGATCAAATATACAGCTTAGTTGCTTTTTATAAAAGTGTATGCCAAATGACAAATATTAAATATTTACAGTTAAATATTAATTGAAATACAAATTCAAATGTTAAATGACTGACATATATATTTTGGGCATAGTGAGGACATATTGCAATGCTTACTTAGCACCTGTGTGCAAATCCATATGTAAAGCATATTTTCCAAGGTGTTATGACATTCAGCAGGAGCTGAGAAAACTCTTAACATGCTTCTCCTGCAAATGTGTGTGTGATGTATCTGTTCACCTGTTTTAAGTTGCAAGTCAGTGTTGGACTCAACTCTTTGTTTTCCACAGTTTGTCCATTAAAATGTATATTTGGAGCCTCTACACCACGATAATTTGTTGCAATCTGGTTATTACTTATTTCAGACAAATTTGACCAAACACCTCGTTGCACCAGTTTTTCATACATTAGGCCTATTCTTTCATTATTTTGGAAATTTTCTAATACTGTTTTAATGGAAAAGCATTGAATGATATATATTAGGGTATTTATATGCATATTTAGAGGAGTATCTGTACAAAATCACATGCTATCTTAATGTAATATCTGTAGACCACCTGTTTCAAAAAGCTTGTTCTTTATCAAAGTCTTGCAACAAAGTACTTAAAGGCTCTCTGAAGATTTATAATCCATTTGCTCTGGTTCAAATTACCCCTTCTGTAGCCATTGTGGCAAAACTTCAAACATTGGATTCAGTAGGACTTTTTAAAACACATTTATCAGCTATGATAAAACAATTTAATGACCTCCATTACTTGTTCTGTTGACCTTCTGTGTTTGCTTAATGCTGAACAGAGTGCAATGCAGATGCACCTTTATTTCATTGTGAGCGTGCTCCTATCACTGACCGAGAAGCTAATGAATTGGATGCATGTTGGGACAATGTTTGGACAAGGTAATTCACTTGTCCTAATATACGAGCCCTTCTTAGACCTCTTGATCTGTCTGTCGTCATTGCTTGATTTATCAAAATGGTGATATCCATATAATGTTATAAATCTGTGGCTTCTTAAGTGGTTTGGACAGAGTAGAGAACACATCTAAAACTGAAGTATTTCACCAATGACAGTCTGCGTTTGTGTAGCATTATGTCTGTCAGCCATTGAAACATGTGTCTGGTCCATATTCTTACCTTACAAAGGCTGCGGTGTGGAGGAGGAAGCTGAATGAGAACTCGGCACATCCATAACTGTGCTGCTTTCTGTGAATGAGACTCAGCTTCGCAAGATGAATGTAGGAAATGGGATGGTTGGGCCTGGTGGAGTAAGATATGGAAATGGTGGTGTTAGTTGCTGTGTGTGATAAAGCTTTATTTTCAATAGCTGCAAATGGCAGTGCTCTCGAGTAAATGATGTATGAAACTTTGGCGGAGACTTCAAGATTCCATCAAAACAGGAAGTGGAAAAATATGTTGTAAAATGCTGATGAGATGCTTAAAGGGATAGTTCACTCAATTGTTTTCCGTTGTATTTATTTATTTATTTTTTTCAAGTCAGTGGATACCCTTCTTCTCCTTGGTTACCCACAGGTCTTCTTTTGTGTTTAACAGCTGAAAGAAACTCATACAGGTTAGGAAGAACGTGAGGGTGAGTAAATGATTTATTTTCCCTTTAAGTCTAAAGATAAGCACATTCTCTGTAATAAAAATAAAAACCAAAAAAATTAAATGTTTATTGTGGTATATATTTTCCTCCTCCTGAAACAATAGTTTTTAAGTTAACTGGTCTCTAGCTAGTGCGAACAAATATAAAAAAAAATATGGCAAGTATTCAGTTAGATATTCATGATTTGTGAGTTCTGGGTGAAATTACTTATGCACTCATCCATGTAATTACAAGATCCCTGCAGCTAAAACTATCTGATTGTGTATTTGGTTGTTAAAATGTCTTGATCCAAAAGATTCCAGCAATCTGTAAATGAAACCCACATGAAATACCAGAACAAGAACTACCACTAATCAGTCCTTTGAAGTGTTACTCAATTCCTTGTTATTCTGTAGGAAACTCCCACGCTTACAAATTGTTGTTTTAGTGGCATTCTGAGGTTAGAGTAAAATTAAAAATATATATACATGCAATAAACACTTAAGAATAAGTTTTCAATTACTCAAACCGCATTGTTTCTTAACAGCTCAGTTGTTTTGCATCACAACTTATCAGTTAAGAAAGCTCTTAAGCACAGATAAATTATTCTGTTACGTAACTATGTCTTGAAAATTATTTTTTTTGCTTCATTAAAGGTGAGTAATGTCATGGCCGTGCTTTTACACGTGTATTAAAAAACTGCAGTGAGGATGGAGAAAAATGAGCGGGTCGAGATGAAACATTTTATTAGTGAATAAGATGAATAAAGCCGGGAGCTATTCTCTTTCATTTAAAACTCAGCCAAATGCCAAAGCCCAGAGCAATTAATAGAAACCATAAAACATGTGCCATTAAAATGGACTCAAAGTTCTGGCAACGTTTCAGCTCCATCTTATATATTAATTTATTTTTAATTCAACAAATGCTTTGCAGCTGTTTTACATTCTTTGAGCTAAGGGGGCAAAAACTCACAGAACGTAATCCACCTGAAAAAGTCTGATCTACAAATGTCTCATAGAATGTTTATTTTATTCTACTTTATTGTATTGTTATATTATATAGTTTATTTCTTGGTATGTATTGTTGATGTTGTTTTAGTACCGTTTTCTGGCATTTTTTTCAAGCTATAGCAATATTTGTCTGTTTCAAACAATAAAGTGTATTTGTAAATATTTGAGCAATAAAAATTCATAAAATAAAAATAGCCATAATTAAATTTTTAAAAAGCCGTAATAGCATTAAATAACTATTATAATACATATCTTTAAACAAGACTTTTTCACTTGTGTAAAATCTTTAAGCAAAAACAGCACCAGATTTGTCAAATAAAAATCCCCTGACTATCATTTCTTACCCTGGACTGCACTCTAAACTTCAAAGAGGATTCATAGCTTCCAAGTGATTCACACAAGTTCACCCACAGATCGGTGTAAATACGCATAAATCACGTGCTGGTGAGAGCAACCATTAAGCGCGTTATACGTCATCATCAAGAGCCGGTAGTGAAACGCGCGATATTTTGAATACAGCGAAAAACAAACAGTCGCGAGCTTTATTTTCGCTCTTCAAAACGGTAAATCGCCTTCAAACAACCAAAACATGTCAAAGAAAGCACCGAGAGCAGCCCTGAAGCTCCATATGAAGAAGAACACTAGCATACGGATAGGAAAAAACGCAGACTTGATGGTAAGTGAATGAAAATCAAGTGAAGTGAATGAAGTTTCCACCATAAACGCGCGTCTTATTCATATGGAATTATGAATTTAATTTAGCTGTCAAATGATATGTGTACTGTTATGCAGTTGTTGTGTAGTTAGAAAATGATCAGTTTCATCTCAAGGCTGCGTTATATTTGACTTACTGGGGTAGAGATGGATGTTCGTTTTTGTCTAGGGCTGCGTCTCGAAATGTGTTAAGCTGCCTATTTAGACAGCATTTTGGATAGCTTAGGAAGCTCGGAACGTTTTAAACGCCCCCATTAAGCACAGAAATGCTGTCTTAGACAGGGAGTAGGTTTTAAGACATCCATATGTTGTCATCAGGCAGGACATGCGTTTAATTAAAAACATCTTTATAACATTACGTTACATATAATGTTCACAATAAACGCATCTCAACAGAATTGAAAGAAAAAAAGACTAAAAAATGTGTTATTTCATTCAGTTTTTTTTTTTACTTTGAGTGTTCTGTTACTTTGAAGGAGCAAAATCTGACTCTTTTGTAGCACAATGCAGATACAAAATAATTAGCCTATGTGAACATTATAATGCTATATGGCAAGGTTGCCTATTTTTAGAGCTCTCCTACTTTAAGACTATATGTAGCGCACTGTATGTGTTTTAGTGCATTAATGCATTATCTTAACCACTGTTATAATACTTATATCTATTAGTTGTTACATCTTTAGAAAGTACAAAACTTATTACCAACTGGTGAGCCAGTTTGTTTAGAGAAAAAATACAGCTAATGCAAATGAGCTGAATTAGTGGGACATTACGGGCTCCTTTCATGTCTTTTTGCAGACGTCATTATGAGGAAGCTTATGATGTTGTTTCCCAAATTAGTTTTTATATGGAGGTGATTTGAAATGTTTAATGTTAATGTCTGATGCATTTTATTGCTTTTCTGCATTATAATACAAAAATCAAGACGCACTGCTGCCACTATTCTCTTTAGTAATATACTATATCCTAAACAAATAATTTATTTATAGCTTTTTTTGGTCTGTTTTTGGTTGTTATTATTATAATTATTATGTGGAACTAGACTGGGACATGACTGCAGCTATATTCAAACTCACATTGTTTCCATTAGAAACGTATGTCAGAGCATTTTTAATTACTGCAAGACCATGGCTCTGATGGTAATGATTTGTTTGCTACCAGTGTAAAGTTCTTGGCCATCTTGTCACTTAGGAAAAGACCTAATTCTAGGATCAGGAAACCACAAATGGGAGGACAAGCCATTAAAACCAAACCACCATAATGACTTTTTTTTAAGTCAATTTTATTTTAAGAAACTTGGCCCTTTAACTTAGCAGATGTGTTTACATTTGTTTAACGTTTTAAATGCAAGCTGCACTGATGAAACCAATTTGTGTTATGCATTATCATGTGAAGTGGCCACTGTAAATGTTGGTACATGCAATAGATGTATAGCACTGCCTTTTTTATTGCTTGATACTCACCACTTCATAGCTTAAGTTGATTAAAAGGAACTTTTCAAAAGGGAAGTCAAGTGGTTTAAGTTGATTGGGGTTTGCCTTTGGGCTAGTTTGCCTAGTGTTTTCCATGGGAATTAGGGAATTGCTTATCCGTTGTTTTTAAGTTGAGGGGCACTGTACATAGTTGATTATGCTCTGTGTGTGTGTAGGATGTCCGTGTGCTAACAGGGTCCTAATTAAAGGTCCATTGCAGCTGGTCTTTCTTTATAGAGACTGGAGGTGGGGATGTAAAAGCCGCCTGAAAGGTGCTCTGCTTTACAGGGGTCTAATCCAGCCATTAAATAAAAGGAAAATGCAGAAAAAAAAGAAAGAAAGGCTCTTTTTTTATCATCCTATGAATATGTACCGGTTTGATCTGATTTCCTGTGCTTTTAATGACAAAATTCCTAATAAGGCCCTTCACACTTTGCCTTATGCATCACATCATGAATGAGTCTGCTTTTAATTGGTCAAACTATGATTGTGTTTTGGCTTTAAGATGAAACCATTAATCTTAGTTCTCTGATTGTGGATCTACAATTACAAGTGTAGCACTGCACTGATTTTCAATCTCCGAGAATTAAAAAAAAAAAAATGTGATTGAATTCTGATTTGGATATAAGATAAACACACAATAATTACGTTTTTGTTTTTTTGCTTCACTCAAAAGCAAGCAAGCATGCAGCTTGATTCGAATGAAGTTTGAATCCTTCTAAATCTTTAGAAAATTAAACATTTTTTAAGTCTTCTGAAGCCATTTGACAGCTTTGTGTGTTCATGAGAAACAGATTGAAATGTAAGTCATATGCAAAAAAAATTTGATGTGTACTGCAGGTATTTATATAATTTACAGAGGCAACTTTAGGCCTCGGTTAGCATAAATAGACTGGCAGAGTATATTCCAAAATGGCAAATTAGAAACAGAGGTGTGTACACCCAGAACTCTGATTTTGAACTGTAAAACAATAACCGCAATACATATTCAATTTCCTCAGAATCTTCTGATCCAGATTTCTCTTTGACGGCTTTTCCTTGCCTATGCTGCACTCTATCAAAAGTGCTTAGACTCATGTTTACTCTCTCCTGCATCAGATCTTACTCTATAAGCACCAAAACAGCTTGTGAGATTATCCCAGTCATACCATTTCATCTCTCCTGTTCATAAGTGCATCCCGCCGGGTGGAGTAGTGGCTTAAGACAGCGCTTTGTTCCCCCTGCTGAACTGAGATATGCCTGTACTGCATTTGATGGTTGATTGAACACGAAAATAATCAGCTGCATCCTGCAAGGAAGCTGTGAAAAAGTGTCTGTTTTCTTTTTCCAGATCTCCCCCCAAACTGTAGACCCACTCTTGCCCCCTGACAGCAACGTTTCCTCCCTGGTGTTAGGAATCTCTGGGAAAGTGTGGAAAATCAACGGCCTGTTTTGGCGGCCCAGGAAAACAGCTCCTGGCATTTTCACACCAGGTCATTAGTTGTGCCTGGCTTGTGTACTGTAATTGGATGATGGGTTCCTGAACTGAAATTGGTGGTTGCAGGTCGTTCAAGAATGTTTATTTAAGAGCTGATGAATGCAAATCGTGGTCTGAGGTGAATGTTAGGGATGTGGTGCCTATTGTTATCGGCCAATATTATTATTATTATTATTATTATTATTATTTTTATTATTTGTCAATATGGGATTAAATTGCGAATGCTCACATTACATTGGCATCTAATGCTCACTTTATTATAAGCACCATCTTTGCACTGTAAAGCAATTTATAAGAGATATGCACTGAAAGTTAAAATTCTGGAGAATACCGATAATTATTAAATGGATCTTTGTAATGCAACTTTTTTCATTATTATTATTATCATCGGTATTCTCCAGAATTTTAACTTTCGGTGCATATCTCTTATAAATTGCTTTACAGTGCAAAGATGGTGCTTTGTTTAGTTTAGTTTAGTTTAGTTAAATTCCCTGAGAATTGAAAATAAGATGTTGCTAGTGCTACGCTCTAATGTATAAGCCACAGGAAGGCCTAAACCAAAAAACATATTGCCTGTTGGTTTTGTTGTGTCAGTGTTGTTAACTCATCTGGTGTTTAACGGTGCAGTATAAACTAGATTTTCAACAATTCAACTCACACTTTTTCTGCAGTCTAACCAAAGGGATTTCCATCAGGTAATATAAATTCAGATTTGTCTTGTTACACTTTCTGATACAAAACCAAGGTGACATTTGGACAGATCATAGGTACATTTAAGGCAGAAGTTGCAGACTCTCTTTAATGTTCCCATTGCTGCTGAGACCGGTTTTGTCTGAACTCCTCTGCCCTCGGTGAGGATTCCATATGCTTTCCGTGTCTGAGCGAAGCAGCAGAAACAGCCTCCACTGTAATCAGTTCAGCCCGGTCGTTATGTTTTGGCAAAGCCTCTGGCACAGGGGAAGCCTGCTTGGGCTTCTCAGTTTCATTCTCGAAACACTCTCAAGACCAGCTGTTGGAGAAGTATTCAGACGTCCCAGAGATGACCCACAATTATGAAAATGAGGTATTAATAGATTTAAATTGCATCCAAATGGCGTTGTGTAGATGCACAAAGAGCACTGCCTTTTTTCAGCTGAAATCACTAGCTGGATGTGGTTCAGCGGATGTGGTCACTTGTTTCATTTTGTTGTATATGTGTTTTGAGACAGAGGGAAAGTGGAGGGGATAATATAGAGAACTTTCTTCGTATAACAGCTTGTAGCAGTACACAGAGTGCGGACCACAGTGGAGGTGAAAGTGCAGGAAATAAGTTTCACATTTTGTTATTAGGAATATTAAGAATATGTTCACAAGGCAAATCTCCTTCGTCAGCCGTTTTATGAAAACTAAGCTGTGTAAACAGGCCAGAAATAATCAATATGAAGTATTTGATGTTATAGCCTAAGTCTTAAAGCCACAGCACCAAAAATTGTCTGAGGGTGAATTCGAATGGCTGAATGTTACAGAGACTTGGGATAAAGTAATGGTAAATTGTGATGCACGCTCTCTTCATGCATATAAGAATATTTATACACATGGCTACAGCTGTGTGGTTTAGAATCAACTAAATTGTTTAACTGATGATGGAAATACCCTTAGAAAAATAGAATGACTTCATATTTGCATTATGAACTGCACCAGGTAGACACGCCTGTAAATTGCGCTTTCTCTGTTTATTTCTTTGGTTCATATTGTTGTCATGTTAGCACATGTTCCAGGACAAGTGGTGGTAATTTTAAATATGTAAACTTAATTTGTGCTCAAGGCTGATGTGAAATTCATCCCAGAGTGCAGACCTCCATTCAGCATCTCGTGACAAAATGCACCAAGACAGATGAAGTGCTGAAAATGAAACAATTTCCTGGTCTAATCCGACAAGGTTGCAAAAGGATTGATGTCTTTGGGGAGGGCTGAAACATTTGTCTTTCTCTGACACCCCCTTCTCCTGGATCTGTCTGGCATTTCCTGTAACATAATCCTTACGGTACTTCTCTGTTGATCCATGCACAGGTATAGGGCGAGCTCTGCGTGCTACACCTGGCGGATGATTATTCACCTGAGTCGCTCAAAACATTGGATAGTTCTCTTGACTCCAAGCATTTGGCCTTTTGTGCGCCCATTCCCAAGAGCCTCTTGAAATGATTAAATGGCTGTCCATCACTTCAGCATTGTGGTTCTTTTTAGCTCTGGCTTAATATTTTGCTTAAAGGAAACCAATATGTTTTCTGCATTCGCATGTTTACCTTTTGTGCAATAATTTACAGACTAAATTCTACAAGTGCCTTTATATTGCATAAATGTCAGATAAGTGACAAATGAATTTAATAATTGGTTATTTTCTTGTGTCCACAGGCCCAGCTTAACCTCCTGGTTGTCCTGCATCGTCTAGCAGAGGAGTCCAGGGTGAAAGCCTTTGAGGAGAAATCAGCAACCATCAAAGTTCACCACGTCAGAGCTGTTGCGAAGGTATCCAACAGCACCATAATAATTAAGCTAATTAATATGCCTCTAAACTGTATTAGATCAATGTAGCTATCGTAGACTCTAAAACTTTCAAGAAATATCCCACAATGTTGAGTAACTGAAAATTTTATTTTTGCTTTATTTACATTTTTTTCTTTAAAGCTTACTATGAGTTGTATTATTTATATTAATTATTAATCATTATTATAAAAGCATTTTTGTTCATTGTTATATATATTACAAGGCATGACTGTTAAAATTGTCTTTAAATGTGTATACCGTATATCTTCATATTCCCCTAAATCTAATGAAGATGATCCTATGGACAAAATATGCTGCTTTCCTTTGTTCTTGAACTATTGTTCTGTGAATGTAGGTCTCTTATGTAAACATTTAGTTGTGTTTATTATTTCGTAAAGATTAGAAAGTGTCTTCTTTTTATCTCTAGTCTGTGCACCATTGAACTATCAGACAAAATCTACTTCCAACTTCCCTTCTTTATACTTCAATTGATTTATTTTAGCCTGATGGTCCAACAATGTGTTGAGGCAGTGATGTTCTCTAACAAGCACTGTGGGTACCTGAGATTGGCTGGGTTAGGTTTCCACTGCATATTAATTTGATCAGACTTGCATTGTTAGCAGGTGTCACCTGTGGCCGCCCTATTGATCTTCTCAACAGTATGTGTTACAGCAATCAATTTGTTCATTAGTGGACTGCCAAGAGCTACATTAGGTGAATGGCAGCTTATCTGCAGGTCCAGTCTGTTAGCAGTGCAGCCTGTTTTTTAGAGTGAGACTGTGTGAGTTCATATCAACACACAAATGGGAAGAAATTGGCAGCTGTGTGCTCCCTTTGCTGATTATGATAGATTCTAATATTACTTTAAACACCATACTGGAGTGCATGGAATTTTGTTTTAAACAAATCAGAATAAAACAGTACAAAACACACTCCCCGTCACCCGATCATGTCCAGGTCAAAAAAAAAAGGAAATGATATATTCCATAAACAATGCAGGCTTAATTTTAGTATTTTTTTTCTACTGACACAAGTTCACCCCAAATTCTGTAGAAAAAATGATTGAGACATCAGAGTGAGCAAATCCTTGGGAAGGCGTTTTCTTTTTAACAGACTAAATATTCAGGATGTGTCTGAAGTTTAATCATAAATGCAATCCATGCTTTTGGCAGTGTGTTGATTGCTGTTAGATTTAGTTTAGATATAGTGTAATACTGTAGATTAGGCCCAGCTGAATCTGCTGTAATTTTTATTTATTTATTCATCCATTGTTTTGAGGCTCAGGCCCTGCATGACCTGAAAAAGGAATTAAGGCAGCAAATGAACATGCTCGTATTGCAGCCGGAATCCGGCTACATCATCCTGCAGCCACCCCTTTGATGGATATTTTCTCCAGCGCTATAGATCTGAATGGGGCTCCACATCAAATGAGTCACAATAACACTGAACAGAGATCCGGCCAATTTTGAGTCATCACGCTGCGTTTATTTTCACGAGGGCAGGCAGCTTATTTGATTAAGATGTAATTGTGTGCAGAGTGCTCCTTGTACAGATGCACTTCAGCAGGGGCATGGAATATGCTTTGCTTGTTTCAAATCAAAAACGCATTCATGATGGACTGTCACAACTAAACATGTTAGGAATTACATGCTTTACAGAGTTCAGGCGCAGACTGGTTCAGCATGGCCGCCTCTGAAAACAGGTGCTCTGCCATGGAAAGTGGGAATTTGAGGGGGAAAAAAATGGGCATTTCCAAGCGATATAGGCTATATGTTTGTAAATACTCTAAGTTGACTTTGCAGGTGCAAGGGTTCTTAAAATACAAAAATAAAATAATACACTCGCATTCTAGTGATTGTCCCTTCGTGTGTCAATGGTGCCGCCCCCTGCTCTAAATACTTGTTTCTTCCCTTTGTTGTTACAGAAACTGTTAAAGAGCACACGTGGATAACATGGATGACGGGAGTTCCCCATCACAACCTTTTATTTGTTCAACAGCATTGACCCCATGAACCAAAATTTACTTAAAGACTTCAGTATGTGAGCTGCAGCATAGAGCACACAACGAATGTGGACTATAAAAGATAAACATTTTACTTTTATTCATTCCTTAGAACTTATATGTGCACGATGGAATTTATGTTGCCTTGTTTCAGCGTTGGGCCCATTTTTAGGCTGTGATCCGTGATCAATTTGTCTTCATGATTGTTGAACTTTTGCTTCTAGTTTTGTGTAAATCATGCATGATGGACAGTATCTAGTCCAGATATCTAAAGCAACACATGTGTCCCTCATCTCGTTGGATCGTATTATGACTTAATACCTGTTAATAAACAATTTGTACCACTTAACTTGGGTAATACATGGTTGAGTAACCGTGCAGTGTTTCTTTCTTCGCTCTGTAAAGCAACCAGATATTTGGCTCTCTGCCATCGACAACACTGGGACCATTATCTGTGGCTGCTCACAAAAGCAGGTTTTTAGCAGGAAAGTTCACTCAGATGATATTTCGCTCTCCAGTGTTGACTTGACTCAGTATCAGATGGATGTCTCTTAACAAGATAATCATTTTCAAATCATTTTCATTTCAAATTGCATTACTAATATCTGAGGGACCTATAAGAAAATACAAAATCTGTTAAGAATATGGCCAGGATACCATAAAATCATTTTAATAATGAGAAAATTAGTGCAAAAGACAGTTAACATTTAAAATTTTATGTATGTATACTTTTACAGTGCTAAAACAAATCTAAAGGAGTAGAAATTTACCTACTTGAAGATGTTTTTATTAAAATCTCAAAGGAATTTTCCTTCCTACCATTGGATACTATAAATGTTTTTGAAAGAAGTCTCTTATGCTCACCAAGCTTGCATTTATTTGATCAGATAATATTATTTTTTTTTCAATCTATTCCTGTAATGGAAAAGCTACTGGCTAAAACTACTGGCTACTCCAGGCTTCAGGTTTTCTTTTTTAAATATAGAAAAGAAGTAACAAAAAAAAAAGTTCTGAATCGTAGTGTATGCCATGTCTCCAACTGGTCACCTCAGGAGTCAGTTAGCTCTGTTCTTGCATCTGCTCCTTGCTTCGTGCCCATGTTGTGTGGGATCAAAGGGCCTGACCCCAGGACCGCAGGAAAGTAAATGTTTGGATCTCACTTTTCGGGTGTATACCACCGATGATCACATGACCTGGGAGTCACCCTCCTTTAATCCTTCTGTCAGAATTAATTGGGCTTCCAGGGATTGATCAGCTTTGTGTTTGTACTTTCTGCCTACTTTTGAGTCTTGAGAAGAGTTGCCTGTTGATAAGAGTCCAGAATGTTCTCCAGACCTCTAAATCCACATTTATCTTCATCTTTCATGTATGACATCATCTTTATCTATCTTCATCCTTACAGTTGGAATGGTGCTGTTTGTTCTTCTACCTTTTCCATCATGGCCTTTCTTCATGCTGCTTTTTTGGAAGGATGTATGTATCTTTACAGGAGCAGACTATAGGAAGAGGGGGGGCAACAGTGAGAATGCACGAGACATGAAAGCTTTTATTTTTGTTTGTTTGTTTTAAATGATTTACAGTGCATACTGACTCTTCAATAGTGTATTTCTCTGGATGGTGTTAAAAATGGATGCCACAAATGCAAATGAAATCTTTTGACCTTTAAAAACATTTCCCACAGTCCAAAGAAATGCAAAGGTCCAGAATGGCCATAGAGTGTTGGAGGTTATTATTATTAAAATTTCTTATACGTTTTGATGCTATATAGAATATATTTTTTGAAAACGGTCTATTCATTTATTAATATAAAGTAGCGTCTCACATTCATATCATATCCCTTTTTCCATTGATGGGGTTCAGGTGCTGGTGTTAGGGCTATGGGCCAGATTGGACCCTTTTTCAGTTTCAAAAACACTGTTACTATTTATGTTGCTCCTATTCCAGCCATTTTAATTTTTACTTCACTAAATTTATATGTTGTTTGTTATATAAATAACCTCCCATGCTTATGTTAAGCTGGTATAAAGATGCTTAAATAGTTGTTTTGTACGGCTGTGTGAAACTGGTTGAATTTTAATTGTATTGCTTTAATAATAATTAGACTAAATAGTTAGCTTTTTAGATAAAATAAATCAGAAAGGGGCTAATTGCTTTTGCCTTAGCTTAAAATGAAGACAAATTTTAGCTTGAGACACACTTAATTCTCCCAAAAGTCTGCAACCCTGTAAAGCCCTATAAACTGCTTTTAAATGTTCTTTTTCTTATTTGTGTGTGCGCTCTGGTTTGTATTTACTAAGGCAAAGGTTTGTATTTACTATTTATACTATTTGCAGTGTTTAGTATCATAGCCATAGTACATAGTATGTCTTTTGAAAGCAATGGTCTATCAGAAATCTGTTTGGGTACGTCAGTTATTGTTTCTAAAGTGCAGTGGAAAAGCACAAGTTTTAAGAGAGATTTGCGAATTCCCTGGTCAAGCACTGGTTTAGCAGCAAGTTAGCGGAAAAGGGATATCTTACAGTTTTTCCATCAAAAAATAGTATGTTGGCAAAAAAATCCAGAGTCCTTTAAAGAAACAAGTTGCATAAGCCTTTCTCTCAAAATTTCCTTGTTCTTAAAAGGCAACCTCACACTATTGACGCTGTCTTTGCAAACACCTTAGGTTTTTGTGACTCATGCAGGGTTGAGCTAATGGAACTGTTCCTGCCACTGCAGTGGGGTCTGGTCCTTTTGGGGAGATGGTCCTTCTGCTTTCCCAGCCCAAACCAGCTTCAGGAGCCAAGCGCTTCCCATATGCCCTTTCTGAAGTAGCGTGACGGTGATGCTATGGAATCGGTTTGTGGTAGGGATTCCTCATCCCCATCTGCCTGTGTTGCCCAGCGGTCTGCACTGATCTTGGTGTTAAAAAGCCCTGCTGCGGCATGATTTAGCAGGGCTCCAGGCCCTCTGATGTCATGCTTGATGTTCATGTGCCAGGTGGGTGCCAAGCATAGGTTAGTCTTTTGCTTAACTGTGGCTTTCAAAGCACTTAGCTTTTATTATTGAGTTGGAAACACACCTTCGCTTGCCAAAACATGTCCCATGATGCATTGGAAAGAAATTCACTATGGTAAAATACATGTGATGTATCTTTGAAAATTTAGCGTTTTGGGGTATTACAGTGCTGGTTTCTCAACTCAGTGTGGCTTACCATGTTTATTGCAGATTTTTTCCAGTCTTTTTTATTTTGTTTTTGGTTCATTTCAATCCTCCATTTCAGAGCCTTAAAATATTAAATATTATTGCCTAGTTTTTATATCTGGTTTGTCATGTCTTCTTTTCAGTTTAGTGTTTAGTTTTTTTTCTTTTCTTTTTTACTCCTAATACTGTTGTAGATTAACTTGAGTATTTTCAGTGATTTTTATACATTTAAATGTTTATTATTTCTTAACTTTTTTTGTAATTTTAGTATTGCTATTTTTTATGTGTTATACTAAACTAAAACAGAACATTTACTAAACTGGATATTGTTAACCTTGGGTGTTCATGTGGCATAAAAAATTATAATAAATAAATTAAAAAAAAAAAAAGTTTCTTTTTTTTTGTGTATTATTCAGTACACATTACTGATGCATAAACTGGCCCCAAACTATAGCACATGGGCTCTGGGTCATGGGCCATCCTTATCTTTTTTTTATTTTTTATTTTTAATGTGACAATCTTGATAATAATTGGAGTCACCATGTTCTGCAGGACCCGCAGCAAACAATTTCCTTCAAGTTGCTTTAGATAAGCTTTTATAATCCCTCAGTTTACCAACCAAAATATGAACCTGCAAAGAATAAAGCAAAACAAACAGATTAAATCCTATCCAACATTTAATAGATGCCTTTCTGCTGGTAATGGGCGGAAGGAAAGTATTGAAACCTATCTGCCATGCTTGATTTCATTGCACCACAGAAGTCATTACATTTAAACCGTTATAGTCATTGCATTTGTTTGTGTTTCTGATGCCCTCATGCAAGGTAGCCAGCCTGGAGCACTCAACACACATTTGCACAGCTGGATGTTTACAGATGCTGTTCCAGGTGAAGGAGTTTAACACAGTTCCTTACCTCAGTACCGGCTGGCTCACAGCCCACACATCCACCTCTTTCTCTCTGGGGCTCTTTTATTCTTTCATGCCCCCTCGGATCTGCCTCTTCTCCAAATTCACATGACCGGCCTGCTTCTAATCTCACTTTTCGAGGGCCTTGGTTTGTTTTACCTGTCCAGAATCCCACATAGCTCGTACAGTGCCCAGGACCAACTCGGTGCAGATTTAATTTGATAACTCAGTGAAAACGCTGAAGACTTTAAATTGGACATGGTGTTTGGAGCACTCACTTGTGGCTTGACTGTAGTCGATGACTTTCACAATAGAAGAGACGCTGGTTTTGTCAAAGAATTGCATATACACAAATACTTTTGAGTTTATGTTATTTAAGTCTGGTGTGGTCAATGGCTGCAGTTCCCTCCAAAAGTTTGAAATCACCCTAAGCTGAGCAGTTTCTGATGACTTTGCTTTGATAAGGGACGACATGATCTATAAAGCACATTTCATTACAAAACAATTCAGAATATACACAGAAGAACAATTCAATATTTAGTGATACAGATTCTTACTGCATTACCTTTGAAAGAAGTACATCATCTTTACTCCTACATTTTACATATAAATGTACATATTAGTGCTTAATTAGTACATTTAAGCTTTTGTACCTTAGTGTTTGCAAAGTTTAGAGGGCACTCTGTTTCCATCCAAGTTACAAATTTCTATCAAGTTACAAAGAAATTTGGAATGTTGCAAAATGAATTTGCTAATAAAGCAGCATTCCTATCCCATTCCATCGTCTTATAATGGAAGTGAAAATAGCAGCCATTTTGGTGAAAGCTTTGGCTCTGACATTGCAGAATGACCAGAGCAACATGTTTTCTTTTTCTTTTCTGAGTGTATTATTCAGTACTTTTTCATTTATGCATTTTACCAGATGCTTTTATCCAGAGTGACTTGCACTGCATTCAAGGTATTTTTGTATTTTGTTCTTGTTCTTCAGTTGGTGGGAATTGAACAAGTGATCTTAGCATAGCTAGCACCAAGCTCTATAATCCGAGTCATTCAGTTGCGTGATTTGAGGCAAAGGCACATGTTTCCTTTATAGTTTATGTAGACATCTTCTGATCAAAAGTTATTTTTATCCACCCCAAGTGGAATTTTTATGCACATTTTGGACATTTTCATACAATCTCTTAACATTCAAGTTAAAATGTGGGTGTAAACCTGGCTATTGAGACCAAGTCTTTGTGAAATTATAAATCTAAATGAAATCTAAGTGAAATTATCTATCTATAGAGCACAGATGGCCTTTGATTTTGTAAAATGGTTTTGTTTCACTTTAAGAGGCCTGTATGTGTTAGATGAAGGGGAATCAATCACAGCTAAAGCTCTAGATCTTTCTGGCCTGTAGCCTAATATTTAGATGGGTAATGGGATTTCCCATATAACTGTCTACACACTGGGCTGAAACCAAAAATATATCAGTAACCGATACCTTTCCAACATCTTATTTTTTTTCTTGATTCATCCTCTTTTCCTTTGTTTTAGGCAAGATGCCAATTACGATGTAACTGCAGTACATAAACGGTCTATATTGCAGGATCTCCTTGATCCACACGGAACGGTTTGTTTTTAGTTTTTAAACCAGCTGTTTTAATTCCTAGACAGCTGATTCCAGTGCAAAACAATTTAGTGTGCCAGAGCAGAATAACAACTGTTTACTCTGGTTTTACCCCAGGTGGAGAGGAGGTGATGTAAGCAGAGCTGGTGAATGCTTTGGACCTCATTCTCTAATAACAGGGCTTTTAATATTAACATGATCTTCAGAGGGAATTAGAACCAGCACGATTCAGGTGCATTTGATTACAGGCAGTTCCAGATCTTCATTAGACTTATTGGAGGTGGAGAACTTTTGGAAGACCCCTGTATGTCCTTGCACTCCTTTCATCTAGTTCCCAACCCGCTCCCTGCGGATGATCTAATTTAGTCCTCCGTACCTGAGATGACCTTCATTACTGCAATCGTTAGAATTGATAAATCAAGTCATTGCAAATCAAGAATTATTTAATGTCAGCATGCATTAGGATTTGCAAAAGGTTTTATATTTTGGGGGTGCTTACCCATGCATAATGTGCAGCCATAATGCTGGGATGTTGTGGATGCCAGGGTATTCCTCTTTGGTTGTTACAGTGTTCTAAGAACATTTAAACATGTTGCAATGTGGTTGCTGCTAAGGTGGTCTCTACATAGCTTTTAAAATGCGTAATAATATACAAGTTATGTTACTTAATATTTACGATTGTGGTTACATACACTTAGCAGTATTTGCTAAAAAAAAAAAAAAAAAAAAGAATGATACAAAGTGCATCATGTTAATTTTTTATATAGTACTGACATGAATAAGATATTTCACATAAAGACATTTAAAAAAAAAAAATAGTTGAATTCATAAAACTACATGCTGTTCTTCAGAAAAATCCTTCAGGTTACACACATTCTTTTGGTTTTCCAGCATCTTTTGCGTATTTGGTCACTGATTAAGAGCATTTGGTGAATGTCAAGATCACGGAAAACTGAACTTTTTTTTTCTTCTGTGAAACATGTAAGTATCCTCTGTGGCTTCTGAAGGGCAGTACTAAATGAAAAAATATATATATACGTATTCATACAAAATATGGAAGATGTACACATCTTCATTCTGTTACACCACTGGCTCATTTTTGAAGAGTTTTATAAATTCAGCTATTGCTTTCTCTTGTGGACTATATGTTAACGTCATTGTTGGAAAAGGTTCAAATATGCAAAAGATGCTGGAAAACCAAATAATTTGTGGGACCTGGAGGATTTTTCCAAGGAAAAGCCGGCAGTTTCACTTTTCAGAACAAAAAGAGACTGATGAACAGGTTAAAAAAACAACAACAGGTGTGTATCGTCCACATGACATGTTGAATTTTTTCAACAGGGTCATTTTAATAAATTATTTTCCATTTTATGTGAAAATTCAGAAAAATACAAAATAAAGAAATAACATTCATTTTGTATGATCCCTTTTATTTTGTTAAAATAATTAACATTTTGCAGATACTGCAAAGTCTACATAAAATTAACAAAACTGTAATAGTTTTTTTGCTTGTTTTTGTCAGCCAAACTAAAATTGGAACAGCACACTTTACCTCAAAATTCTGTATGACTTGACATTTTTATCTTTAGCACATAGACACACACAACTTATTATAGATTTTTTTTTATATATATAATAAAACTAATTGGGAGAAGTAATTTTTGTAAATCAAAGCCTGGTAATTTGGTGGCATGCCTAAAAAAGGCACATGTAAATACTCGATGTAACTCCGTGTGCTTCGCAAAGTATTTTGGGTTTGGTGTAAATAATGGTCGTGTTATTGTATCATATGCTGTTGTAAGAAATCCCAGATGCTACATCATTAAAAAGCCAAACATCTGCTCACTGGCACATAGTGACAGATCTGCAGTAGATTGGTGTAATGCACGAATTGACTTTTGCACAAAAAAACACACATTTAGTCGTCGTTTCGAGCTTATTCCCACACTCTTCCCCTGTCACATGATTCCTGCTTCTTCATTGCCTTGAAACATCTGTTGACAAGGGAGGAGTGTATTGAAATACTCCAATATGCCAGACATTTGACTTCAAACAACACACTGAGGGTCCAGTCGATGGGAGAAGACCCTATAGAAGTTTTTTTACATGGTTTAACTCAATCAGTTAAGGTGATTTGCTGATATACAAAAAAATGCCTTTGATGGGAAAATATAAATCCATTTTTGAAGGACTAACTCTTATTGAGCTAATTGTTTGTACAGGTCAAATGCTTTGTGGATTCAAGGTGTGAGAAGTTATGCATGGTTAGTTTTATGCTCTAATATACCTAATTTAAATGTTGTCTTTATCTTAACAAGGTTCCTCTGTATGCAGTGCAACACCTGTGACTCGTCCGCTTCTTGAACGTGCTCCAGCATACAATTGTTCTCTTTATCTTGGTACACAGTCAAGGACATTGTGAAAGTGAGATGGCAGCGTAGCTGATGTTTTTAAACTCAAACCACTCTCTCCCTTAAAAGTGTGCAGGAAGGAGTCATACGAAGAAGCAATTCCAAGAGCAACTGACCTGTCGCCGATATAAGCCAATCAAAACCGAAGGTCACCATGATATATAATTCTCCCAGCAGCTCGAAGACAATCACGTAAAAATTCCAGGTAATGTTTTCTAACGGGAGTCGTTTTTGTTCGGCGTAAAAACCAGCAGGTTTGTGTTTGAGCAGATGGGGGAGAATTGGCTACGTTTCCCAAGGGATGAAATCTACTCTGCCATGGAACCCGCCCCATGTTTATCTTTGAGCTTTATTGGATGTTGATGTTGGCCCAGTGAGAGACCCTCTTGTTTAAGGCTATTTTTAAGGGGTGAGCAGAAGGGGGTAGTTCTTGGACTTAGGTTGCTGCAGACCATTGTGCCGTCTCACAGAATTCTGTATAGAGGTAAACCTGGTAATCCTCCATGAAAAACACCATGGACTAGTTTCAGTCACCACACATACAGCACCGGACACTACTGCCCTACAGCAGCTCTGTACTACATCATGATTTTCTGCTCAGTAGATCTTTATCAGTTATTTATTTGTCCGTCCATTGAAGTATTTTCAAATATCCAGATGCGTTGTGCGCCTTTAAAGATCATCCAGAGCCCAGAGTCCAGTTGAAACTGGCAGACGATGCTGTACAAAGCTAAGCTTAACCTTTGTCCTCTATAGTGTTACGGGTGTCCCACCAGCTCTTCACAATATTTAAGTAACCATAGAAACCAATCCAAGAAACGCTTTTTTAAGGGCTAAATATTATTTTTGCTGTGCTCGCAGGCCAGTGACTGGATGACATCACACGATGTGTGTAAAACACTGGATGAGGACGCTGCGCACCTGAGCGAAGTTTATAGATGACTCATGGGAAAACAAACCCCAGGCCCAATTGCCCCTGACTGAGCCTGGCGGGCTCTGATACACTAACTGTTTAGCGCAGGGCAAAGAGGCTGACCTGCTAATCTAAGGTTCTTCACTGAAACAGCATTGAGTGTCAACTTGTTATTTTATATTTAGACGTTGTTAGTAAAAAAAAAAAAAAAAAAAAAAAGCAAATTTGGCTGGCTATTTTGAAACTGCTTTTGGTTACAATGGAAAATTCAATTTAGCTATTTTCAGATGCTCTATTTACTAAGCATGCTTTATTACACTTTTTTTGGTATATGCATTTTCCAGAGTTGAGAAATATTTCAAAGCAATATCTCCACATCGAGGAAGCATTCTGAAGTTCTTGGCTGCGCTTGACTTGTAATGATGACTAATCACTATTCCCTGGTTTGCCATGCAATTAGGCTGTTATTTTGCATAAAATGGGCCAACATCACAATCTAACCTGTTTCACTTTTGTTCTAAGTCCAGAGATTCTGTGAGGTTTTTGAACAGCAATTACTTAAGCTGAATGTGTTGCTGATAAAATAAAATAATTTTTGACAGATGTATAGTAATGTACCAAAGACATTTCAAGTTCACAACTTTTGGAGCTGTTTTTCTACAAGGAGTCCTGGAAAGGCCAAAAAAGCTTTTCTTTTTTTTATCAGCAAATTATATTGGCTGTTTGATTATTAAATATAATCATCTTTAACACTGCAAAATGATGATTTATATAATAAATATAGTCATCTTTGTTGTACAAAGACGTTTTCAGTTCACAGCCCTTGGCCACAAGAAGTGCTAGAGAGGTAAAAAGATCAGATCAGTTCAGTTCAACTCTCCAGTTTTTCTATTAAATAATTTTATAAAGTTTCAGATGCAAGGTATCCAAGCAATTTGTTATATTTTCTGCATATTTTCCTACAGTTGTCATCAGCAATTTCTTAAGGTGGATTTTTTGTTGAGAAATGTAGCAATGCATGACAGATGTTGCAGCGTGCATTTTTAAATCAAGTTGTTTATACAGCGTATCGATTAGATTTTAGCATGTTAACTGCGAGAGTTTGTGAAGTTTGAGCAGCAGAGAGTTTCCATTGCGCTCTATAATCCCTTGAGCACTCTGGGTAACGCACTGGCCAGAACCTGTTCAGCTACGCCTTAGTGTTAGCATGACTGCCAAGCAAAACATAGAGGTGGATTTGGTTTCAGAAGAGCAGAAAAAAGCACCAAGTTGAGAAATGTGGCATTGGCTTGGTCTTAGTTTTGCTTAGTCTGCAGAATAACATGCTTTGTTGAAGAGACATGGTCTTAACTCTGCGCCCAGTTTCAAACATGTTCAAGAACTTTGCTCACCAAGCTCTGACCGCTGGGCTTCTGATCAGAGCACTAATAGCTGCTTTAATGCCATTCCTCCCTTGTTTTAAAATCTATTGGCTATGTCAGGAGGTAGTTTCCTAATGGCATTGCTTTACTTTAGCAAACCTTGACAGACCTTCATCTTCATATCACCCGTTGTGTTATTTATTAGCTGAATTGTAAGAAATTAGTTTGATGCTATCATACGAACATGAATAGTAAAACATGTCCCATCCGAGGCTTTTAATCACTGCTTCCTGACACTTAAATCCTGTAAAGAGCCCATTTTGGGAGGGAATCACTTCTGGCAGGAGATTGTTTACATGTGCTCTGCCCCTCTTCATTCTGTCTGTCATCATTTATGGCTTTTGTTCACTCTGCAAGACTTTGACCGGTCAGGTCGATGGCCGGTTTGGAGTGAGTGTGGACCCATCTCCTCTAGCGATGCCAATGCGGCTGCAGAGAGCAATGTGATGATGAACAGCCATTATCAGTGGATGCCATCTCTGCCTCTGTCAACAGGGCCTTGCTTGGTCAGGGAGAGACTGAATGCTCCATGGCTCCTTTTCAAAGCATGTGCCAGACGTTCCCTTCTCTTTATGCTACATTTATTACTCCACTTAGATGATATCCTGTATAATTGTCCTTTTTATAAGGTAATGAGGTCATATGGCAGTGACTCAGAAACCACTATGCTTTGGAATAAGGAATGTGTTGAAAAGCACACTTCACCTCTTATGAAAACATTTTTGCAAATGTTCCTCCCTTTCACCCCACTCCCCAGCAAAGAGCCGGGGTGTGTGTAAACAGCCGTCAGTCCGTTTGGCTTGTGGATTAAATAAATATTTAAGGATGGGCGGTGTTGCTGAATTGCTGAAGAATATTACAAAATTTTGTTAGAAATATGGGTGGGATGCAACCAAGGAGATGCATTTTTTTGTGCCACTGACCCAGAGACGCTTCCAAAAATGCATCTTATGACGTGCAGGAGATTTGCCTCTGAAAAATCTGAAAAATATTGCTCCGTGGTTGGTTTTGTCATATGTTTAAATTGTTGACACTATATCATCTAGATTTCTTTGTAATATGCGTATACTACCATTCAAAAGTATGGTGTAAAAATTTTTAAAGATGGTTTTTGAAAAGCATCTTATGCTGATAAAAATACATAAAAATACAGCAAAAACATGCTTTTGTGAAATTTTATTACAACTATTATTTTTATATATATATATATTTTATAATTTAAAGCGGAATTTTAGCAGACATTGTTCAGTTTCACATGATGTAATTCTAATATGTTAAGTTGGTGCTCAAGAAATATTATTATCATGTTGAAAACTGTTGTGCTACTTAATATTTACAGTACGTGGAGGCCAAGTTTCAAGAAGGCCAAGAAATAAAAAATGTTGTAACATTACAAATATATTTACTGTCACATGACCAATGTAATGCATCCTTGCTGAAAAGTATTTATTAATTAAAAAAAGACACAAAATATTGAGAGACACCAAACTTTTGAATGGTAGTGCAGATTTCATACAGAGGTGGTGAAGATAGGAGACCACACATTGCACACATTGAGTGACAAAAGCCTCTCTGGAAATCTGTCCTCGCAGTGCAGGTTCCAGACCATTAAGACCCAGACTCTCGCTGTGGTATGTGAATGCATCATTTTGTGCCTGGTTATGCAGGCCCTGCTAGAGAAAGGTGCGTTTTTGTATTGATATGCTGGAACCAGTTGCGCTTAGAAGGGCCATGTGGCATTTTTGGAAGTTTGATTCTATTATATCATTCTTTAACAACTTAGACAATTGGATTGTGAGATATCCTGAAGGTTAATTTCCAGACTTTGATGAAGAAACCCTATGGTTTCCCCAGATAAGCCATGGAGCTGTATGTTTATGTTAGTGTAAGTCTATCAAACTATTTCTCAAAATAATTTTAAATGATGACTGCATACTTGAGAATTTTATGCAAACCTCAAACTTGTCTACACACTGTTGGAAATGCAAAAAGAATCTAGCTAAATTAGCTGTTTTAATAAAATTATTATTTATTATTATTATTATTATTTTGTGCCTTATTGTTTTGGCAATTACCAATAAATCACCATCGACAGATGTGCTGCATTTACATAACCATTGCTTTTAAAGAGCTTGCTTTTTAAGACAATATGGGCTTGTAAGAAGGAAACAATGGCGGTGTCAATTTATTAATAAGGACACATACCTGTTGCTATCGCTCTTTTTTTTTTTTTTTCTTTTTTCAGGAGTAAATTTGGTTGTGGAATGTGGTCATCACTTTCTGTAAATTACAGAAATCTTTGTGAACAGAACAAGAATGAACATTTAGAAGAAGAGTGGGCAAGTGTATTTAGCTGCAGTGTGAACACTTTCAGCACCATCCAGTTCTCCAGCTGTTCAATGGAAAGTTTTTCTTCAACATCAACACCTGCAGTAGTTTCTTGGAAAGAATCTTGGGATTAAAGTAATATCCAGAGGTCTTCTTATTCTTAAGCTGCTGTTTGTACACTCTATGCATCCTTCTCTGGAAGAGACTGGAACTTTCTGGAATACAGGAAAGCTCTAAGCAGGTCAGATTCTTAGAGTAATATATTTAAAACCCTCAAATGCATCCCCAAGAGAGCTTACCACAGTCTCGACAGGCAGCTCTCAAACACTGTTAAACACTCGGCACACTGATAAAGTGTAGCTTTCATGTAACTTATTGATTTGTTTATTTTATAAACTGAAAGACATAGAAAGATTTTTTTACATTTTTGTTTCTTCAGGTTTCTTCAGGTCATACAGTAGTTTTTTGTATTTTGTGACACCAATATTTCCTTTGGATTAAAGCAGCTGCAGATGCATAAACGTAATTTATGAATGTAATTTTTTAATTCAAATAAAAATGTGCCCCTTTCCCATAACATTGGACGTAGACCTATATTTGGCATCATGTCTCTCCCTACAGGCTTGATACAATTCAACAAATCTAATTTTATTGGCATTTTATGCTGTCTACACTGCAAGCAAAGTCACATTTAAGTGTATAGTCAATTAATGACTTTTTATTTTTTTATTTGTCTTTAAACAAGCCTTTAATTATTAAAAAATTATAAGTTTCTGGTATATTTAAAAATGAAGTATTATTTAATTTCTTTTTTTTTTTTTTACTTAAATTTGTGCTGTACAGATTAATGATAAATGCATAACACAAGTAATCGCTTTTCATTGGAGATGGAAAGTACTTTTAAAAGTAACTTTCCCAAACATTTTTTGCTATCACCTCCTCCATTACCATCCAATGAAGTGCCTGTCATTCTTTGAGAGCAGGATGTGACCTTCTTCCGTGTGCAGTTTTCTAGTCAAGTATGTTGTATCTCTCTTGTATCTCTCGAAGAAGTGAGCTAAACGAGGCCTCTTGTCGTGTTGTATCTGAAGCTCTGCAGGACGTCCCAGCATCACCCTGAGCGGGTTAAGCGCCTGGGAACCACCGGGGAGAGTGTAATTAACTTTAGTTGGTGCCCTGCTTTGCTGAACCATGACCTCACGCGGCCCACCCCCTGTGAGTGGCATGTTAGAGCAACATTAGCAGTAATGAGCTTTTATTTGGCAGGTCTGTCTGTGGCAGGTTGCCTCCCAAGGCTCTCACTCCGATACCGAGGGAAAATGAAGGCTCGAGAAACGAGGCTAGTGGGAGGATGGAATGCACTTTTTAGAAACAACGTGGGCGAAGCACAGGAGGTTCTGTGGTTATGTGTATGAGTGTGTGTTTTCATGGGCTCCTAGGGGCCACCCTGGACGTTTTTTACCGGATAGAGGTATTCTCATAACATGTAAATCATCTCAGTGTGACTTAACCTGCAGATGCAGAGAAAGAGAGGACCTGGGAACAATGGTGGGCAGAGGGAATTGTGGAAGGGTCAGTGTCTGAGAAAGCCTCTAAATATGACTAAAATAGAAACTCGTAGGCTGCAACTGAAATGCTATATAGAAGGTGAAAAATAATAGTAGAAGTAGATGGGTTTTATGGATTTAACAGAAATATTTCTTATTTTATACTGTTTATAATGATAATATACCAATCTACTG
This sequence comes from Enteromius argenteus, assembly GCA_032357425.1. Taxonomy (NCBI): domain Eukaryota; kingdom Metazoa; phylum Chordata; class Actinopteri; order Cypriniformes; family Cyprinidae; genus Enteromius; species Enteromius argenteus. The sequence continues at coordinate 10,568 of JAUCMR010021798.1, read as the reverse complement.
TAGTACTAAAATATGTATCTTTAATTATACAGTGACAGCCACCAAAAAAAACATAGCTGGTAAAGATGCTTTTCATTAATCAAAGAAGATTAACAAGACTAACAAGAAACATGTTATTTCAATGAAAAGACATCAAATGTGAAGTATTATGCAGGGAATTCTGGGAATATACATTTTAAGCTAAATTAAGGTAACTTGTTCTTGTACTTACAAAAGCTGTAGATTTAACAGTAGTTTACATGAAAATTGTTACAGTTTTTCACCATGTGCCTAGTATTTTTTACCATAGCATTTTTGCCATTAAAATTACGATAACTGTTTTTGTATGTTTTTTTTTTTCCCACCTATGCTCATTGGAAATACGTTCCTCTTCATACATTTCTGCAAAACTGAAAAAACGTACCTATACATACAAATCGCTGCGGTTTCCAGTTGAAATAAATGCTAGAGGCAGTAAAACTCCCAGAACCTTTATTCCTTTTCACACAAAAGTATGATTTATTGGTACATTTAGAGTAATTTTCACACAGTTACTTGCAGAATGTTATGTTATGACTTTAAAACAATGTTAACATCCTACAGGATTTGAAAACTGATCATTTTGAACATTGTCGTCACACATACAGCTTCAAATGTATGAGTTTTCTAATCCGGAAGGTTTGCTTAGTAGCTCACATGATATGGTGTTGAAAAGCTCTGGTTCGAACCCCGTGAAACTACAGGTACGGTTCAACAAAACAACTCAAATCCACATAAGGAAGTTAAAATAGCATGGCTGCATCATACATTTTTAAATTAGTTTTGCATTTGTTAACACTATTGGGTAGGTTTAGGTTTGGGTTTGGTGTAGGGATATTTCCAACATGATAGAGCCTTTAATCTTTAGTGACACTCACTGGATATATGAATTCTGAACAGATGCAAAATGTACCTCAAGCAGAATAATTAAAAAAACGCTGCAATACATACCTGTACCAATGTAATAAAAACGTGCCATGGTTACGTATTAAAAGTGTGTTTTAGCTCCACTCTCTAGACATTTGACTTTGAAACTGCCGCAAAATGTGCAGTAAGGTACATAATTACAGGTTTGCAAAAATGTATGTAAAGGCACGTATTTCCAATGAGCCTGGGTTGTATTTTAACATGAGAAACCAACTGTAGTGAGGGCGCTATGGTGTGGGAAGTGTGATTAGCTTGGTCGTCAGAGGAATAAAGCAAGCAAGTGCAGGAATCTTGACCTGCAGGTTCGATCTGCGCTGCCTGCCGGGCCGGGAGAAAGAGGCTCTCCACAGAGGCAGCCTGGAATCCCAGTCCTGCCGCCCTCCCTTTCATTCCTCTAGAGCTCCCGCTGTGGAGCTAGGGGGGCATCGGCAGCTCGGTCTCCCCCTCCTCTTCATCTACACCTATAGAGGAGGTCCCGGTCCTGAAGATGGAGACCTCCTGCTCCTTCACTCCCCCGTGTCCTCCTATTGTTGGTAAGGGAAGGGGGGTGAGTGTCCACCCTCTTGAACACACAAAGAGGGAAATGAAAGTTTCCCGCATGTCTGAGTTCTAGGTGGACGGCTTTAGCGGGGTCTGCTCACTGAGATGGAGCACAGCATGCTTGTGGGAAATCACAGTTTTTGTGTCTTAAAGTTTTTCTCCTGTAATGTCTCGGCTTCTTGTTGTGTAGGCTCACAATGGCTCATATAAAATCTGTTGAAAGTATCATAGCACGTAAAAGCATGAAACTAAATCTGAATAATGACATGTTTTTTTGGATTGTGTAAACCATTTGCTAATGCACTGTGGTTTACGATTGGTAATGTAAGAAATGTGGCTTAATGTGATTTATAAAATGTTCCATCTTTGTCGGTCCAGGAACAACATTCCTCTACGATCACATTTTAGGTTAAGATGGTACTTTTTTGTTTTACCTGATTATAGATGTTCCCAAATATCATCTCAACATGTTGATTGAATACCTGGAAGGTTTTGAACACATTCATTCATTTAGAGCTGTACAGTAACAAATAATGTTTTGACTTTAAAAGGATAAATTATCCCTGACCCTGAGATCCCTCGGGTATGGCTGTTAGTAATGGTGCAGAAGGCCCTTGACAATAGCATGTTCTAGAGTGTTGTTTAATATAATAAATATTAAAAGTTAATGTAGGTATTATTTAGTAATTCCATGAATTGTATGTAAGTTTTAAACATCTGCATAACATATAACCAATTTAAATAGAGTAATTTAATCTAAATTCATAACATTTAACATTTGTTCAATTGAAAAATATACAGGTGTAGGTGCATCTAAAAAAATTAATATTGTGAAAAAGTTTTTTTCAAAAAGAGAAACTTTCTTACATTCTATATTCATTACATGTAAAAAATGTGAAACATTTTATTATTTTTTTTTTTAATGATTAGAGCTTATCCAGTATCTCAAAATATTAAAATATTTACATTTGAGTTTTATTCAGTGACAATTCCTGCTGTATAAAAGAGGTTATGTGACAGATGGTCATTACTGAAAGGGATGGCTGATCACAGAGTGCTGTATCAAAGCATATTAAATGCAATGTTGACTGAAAGGAAGAAACTGGGTAGGAAAAGGTGCACAAGGAACAGGGTTGACCGCAAGCTTGAGAAAACTGTCAAGCTAAGCCGATTCGCTTGGGAAGCTCTCCCGAACACTTGGGAGAGCTTCACAAGGAGTGGACTGAAGCTGGTTTCAGTGCATTAAAAGTCTTCATGTTCAGACGTCTTCAGGAAAAGGGATACCAAGACATTTCTGAAACAGAAACAACGTCAGAAGCATCTTAACTGAGGAGAAAAAGAACTGGACTGTTGCTCAGTGGTCCAAAGTCCTCTTTTCAGATAAAAGTAAATTTTGCATTTTGGAAATCAAGGTCTGGAGGAAGACCGCAGAAGCACAGAATCCAAGCTGTTGAAGTCAGTGATTTGGGTCTGCTCCTGTTGGTCCATTGTGTTTTATCAAGTCCAAAGTGAATGCAGTCGTCTACCAAGAGATTTTGGAGCACTTCATACTTATCTGCTGACAAGCTTTATGAAGATGCTGATTCACTTTTCCAGCAGGACTGTAGCACCTTGTGACAAATCCACATCCAAGTGGTTCGCTGACCATGGTATTACTGTGCTTGACTGGCCAGTCAACATGCCTGACCTGAACTCTGTGTGGAATCTATGGGATATTTTGAAGAGAAAAATGAGAAACAGTCGATCCAACAATCCAGACGAGCTGAAGCTCAATAGTGCCTCAGCAGAGCCACAAAAAAATCTGTAAATGTATTATTATTGTAAAATTTAACTACAATCTATTTGCAATTATACATTTAAATATATTTTAAAATGAATATCATTCTAATATGCTGATTTGGTGCTAAAGAAGGATTTTTGATAAACAGCATTTATTTGAGATATAAATCTTTTGTCATACTATAAATGTCAATTGTAGCATTTTTATCATCAATTTAATGCATACTTGCTGAATAAAAGTATACATTTCTTATATTTAATAAAATATTCTGCAGAATCTTCCTGACCCCAAACTTTTGAACTAACTAAACTTCAGGACTAGAATAGTTTTTTTGTTGTTGTTGTTTTTTCGCATGTATTTTAGTAGAGTATTTTGTTTTGTACGTTTAGTCAAAAAAAATAGTTGGGTAAAAAGGATATGTAATATTACATATTCTGCATAAAAACAGCTAGGATAAATTCACTTCAGGGTCCTCTTAGCTCCAGATAGAGGATCATTTTACACCAGTAGTGGGGCAAGATAGTCCCTTTTCCATTTATTATTCTGTAATAATATGCTGTATTTTGTATCTGTGTTTGCCAAACATTTTCATTCTTGTATGCAGGAGTACGCTCCTGGCACTTGAGGTTTGGATTATGCTGTAGGCTGTGGTTAGTGGCTTAACCAGCATAAATTTATGATCCCTCTGATTTGGCAGGTAGATAGATTCTGTTTGGCTTAGTATTGTCTGCTAGGAAACCAACAAAAGATATTGATCCAGGAGACATTCAGGAACATTCTGCATGGCTCAGTCACAATATGCAGTCAGCCAGTTTCCATCATGCTGACAGACACGTTAAGACCAGCATGTTGTACTAATGTTTCTTTTTTTTTCTCAGATGATGAACACTTCTAGATTCAGAATCTAATGATTCCTTTTTTAAATATAGAACCTTATGGCAGGGTTTGTGTGTCTGCTGCATGTGTAGGTGAACATTTCTATATGCCCATAAAAAAGCCCTTCCCCTCTAATTGAGGATGATATCGTCAGTGGTAAAACCAAACAGACCCAAGAGGGAGGTCGAGAGCCTGTGAGAAGATGTACTAATCCCTTCTTTCTTCCCCTTGCCCTGTGGATCTGTGTGTGTGTTGGTGTGCCTGCTGTGGATGAGTGCTCCAAATGGCTTTGACTGTGAGAGGGACTGGGGTGAGGAGATCATTGTTTGTGGCACTTTTCAGTACTCCAGAGCTGCACCTCCAGAGAAGAACCCATAAAAAAGCACTTCCCCTCTAATTGGGGATGATATCACTGCCTTAGTGGTAAAAACAAACAGACTGGGGAAGGAGGTCTGGAGCCTGTGAGATGATGCAGTAATCCCTTTTATTTTCTCCTCACGACTGTGAATGGGTTGCCGTTTGATGGATGGACGGGGCTAGTTGTCACACTTTTGAGTCCTGTCAGTGTTTCTCAGTGTGGGTGTATTATTGAAAGTCATTTTCTGCATATTCACATATCTTTAAGGGACAAAAATGTTATTGTAATCCTCTATTATTTAAGCATAAATCATTCATTGGCTATTAAACAGCCTTTTATGGGATTTTAAACAAAATGCAAAAGCAAAGTGATTATAAAGCACAAAATGATTTGGTGCTCAAGATGCATTTTTGTTATTACTTTTTATTCTGAAACCATTTGTGCTACTAATTATTTTTGTTGAAACCATGGACGCAGCACCTGGTCTCTCTCTTTCCCACTGCCACAGCTCATGTACTTTTAGCTAACCGTTCCTCAGCTTTTCTGTCAGTACACAATGGGACTAGTCTGAGGAATAATGACCTTCTTATTCTAAGTGCATATAAAGACCAAATATGCTTTTAACAGGGTAATGATTCAAATGTGTTTTGTCAATGTTAGTTCAGCTTCATTTCTCATTTGCTCACCGATGTCAACTCGTAAAACATCTCAACACCTCATCAGAACCAGTCAGGCCACATAGAATACGCCATATTTCTTCTGCTGACGATGCTGATGATGGTCTGTTGGGAGTTTGGGGATCATCAGTATAAGTGTCAAGCAGAGTTCAATAATTAAAGCTATTGTAATATCTAGAACATCTGGATACGTCGCATGTGGATTCCTCATTGGCCGTCTTGTCTTACGCGCTCATCTTTATTTCCACGAAATGCGTCAATGTTTGACGCTGGTCTTCGGTTATTGAGCTGAAATTGCAGTTCCTTTCTTGATGATGTGTCATCTCGGGAATTTTATTGATTGAAGTAACAGCAAACACCTGGACTGAATTTGCTCTACCTGAAAGCAGCCCATCAAAGTCTATTTAATGCTTCATAAAAGTTACTTATTGCACAATGTTTATATCAATATGAGGTCCGGGGGCCTCCAGAGCTGAAACCCGAGGAGACAGTTACCACAGACTGAGTGGCCCATTAGCTTAATGGCTGTCTAAAGTTTCACTCAGGATGTATTGCTGTTATGGCTGAAAGCTTGCGTTTCCCTTTTTTACGGCTCCCTCGGATTCACAACGCCCCTGCAGAAACAGGGAAGAGGAGAAGAACAAAACAAACGGGAAGGGAATGTGACACTTGTGGTGGTTCTGTGCTGGAGTGTGGGTCGACTTGGCTCTTTAATAGGCTTGCAGAGGCTCTCTTTCCTCACTGGCTGATTTTAAGTGACTGTCCTGGTCAGTGTCTGCTGCACTGAGAACTGCGCTGACCTCAGGTCAGACCTTTAACCTCGATCTGCAGCTGGTGAATGGAGAACAGGGTGAGGTGTTCCCTATTTAATCCAGATTCCCTCTTGTTTAAAGGGTCGTGGAATGTTACAATCAACATCGGCATTAAGCTGAAGTATGCAAGCATGCAGCCCCTAATTAAACTTCAGTTTTGTTCGACCTATAGTTGGACTATATATGGAATTTGGAACTGTTTTTGTTTGTTTGTTGTATTATTGTCCAGTACACTAAACACCAGCATTCAAAGGTTTGCATTATAGTCTCTTTCTTTCTAATATTGTGAACGATTACTAAAATTTTTAAATAAATAATTTCTTTTGAAATATTTTTGATGTAAAAAGATTTATGTAAATGGAATTTATAGCAAAGCTGAATTTTTAGCAGCCAGTAAATAAAAAGTATAGAGTAAATACATAAAAATGTATGGTGAAGGTTATATATAATATATGTATATATATATATAATGTATATGTATATAATGTTTATACATATAAAAAGAGCATTTCTTTATATTTATTGATTTTTATGTAGGCCTACTTTTTTTTATTAAGGTAACAGTTCACCCTAAAATGAAACTTTTGTCATCATACTCTCCCTCATGTCATTTCAAACCTGTATAAGTTCTTACAGAAGAAGATAGTTTGAAGAATTTTGTTGCTGGTCCCTATTGACTTCCATAGTAGGGAAAGAAATACAGTAAAAGTCAATGGGAACCATTAACTGTTTGATTACAAGCGTTCTTTAAAATGGCTTCTTTTATGTTCAACATAAAACTCATGCAGGATTGAGTAAATCATGACAAAATTATACTATAATTAATTTATTTATTTTTTTCTTATGTATGGCACCAGGACCCCTATGGTGCCCCCTCAAAAAGAATAGGTGCATGATATCTCTGATTAGTAAGGAGTAAGGAAATTTTGACAGACTCACAATGAGCATTATGCATAGACCCTTTTGGTACCTTTTACTACCAATTCCTATCTGTACCCGCTTTTAATCAACCCTTTTTTAAACGTTTCTGTGTGTTATTGCATTTATTCAAAATCAAGACTTGAAAACTAGGCAGTGGAAATGCAAAATGAGCTATTGCGTGATCCTCTGCTTTCATCTGCTGGATATAATGGTAATTTCATGAAATTGTCACCTCAAAAGTTTTTGTTTTCCACAAGGTTTTTGGCACTTTTTTTGTCATGTCCATAAATGAAAAGTATTTTTTTTAAAACTGTAGTTAAAAATAAGAAGGCTTTTAAATATTGTACAAGTGTTTCATTTTTGGGGTGCATGCTTTTGTCACCTTTTTCACCCATGATGAGTTTGCTTCCCTGATTATGTTGACATCATCTGCATTCTGCTATTATTATATTGGCCTGTTGAGTCAAGAGCTGTTGTGGTCACGACTGACTTGCTCTTCATTGCCGTGACTGAGTTACTCACACTATAATTGTCATTGATTTGATTTACAGGATACTGCTGTCTAAAAATCGTAACCCCCCTTGAGTTCCTCTAAAATGCAAATACAGTTGCAGCTGGGAAATGACACACTACGTCAGTGGGGTTGCTGTTTCCAGTAACAGAAATTTCAGCTTCATTTTTATTAGAACGGAGATGTGTACAGTGTCAGTGGGAAAAATAAGTTTTGTGTTATTCATTTGTCTTTGCTGACCCCCAGTTTTCCATCTCACTAAAAGTGTGCAGGGCCAGGTTTTTTGGAGTCTAAACATCTGATGCTACCCTTTAAAGGTCCATGTTAACTACTGGAACATTTACTTTTAGATACAGTCGTGCTGGTCCATTATTTTGGTTACTGATAATGTCTTCTTTTGAAAAGTATATAACTTAGTGCATGAATCAAAGTCAAGTGTAGTCTATGGTGCATTTAATTGGGTGGTTCTTCAATTACAAAGCCTTTTTTTATTTTACTATTACTATATATATGAAGAGTTTTTGCAATTTTCAAAAATCATGTTTTTAATTATCATGTTTTTGTGTTAGTTAGCTGTATTTTTTATTATTCTAATTAAAATAAACCAACTGCAGTTTGAGATTCATTGGAATGCACAATGAAAAAACTTTTTCAAAAATTGTTAAAAACTGAGTTATCTATTTTTGCAAATGAACTCTTCACACAGGTCACATTAAAACTGTCAGTTTTTTTTTTCCACTTTAATGCTCTTCATTTATGCATTTTGTTTTGCCCTTGTCATTCAGTATTAACACATGTAAATCCTTTATAAAAATATAGAAATTATTACATTCAACATTATGATTATCTAATCAAAGAGTGAAACCGTTATGAACTATTTCCATACCTGTGTGAAAATTATTATTTAAGTAAATTGTGACACAAAGAATATTAGAAATGAAATGTCACGGCAAGACAATTAAGCAGACTTATGTTATTTACACAACAGAACCTAGAGCTGAATGCAATAAAAATATTGTAATAAATTGTAATGGAAATGGGTTTCAGAACAAGAATTATATAATCATCATGTAATGAATTTTTGGACATTGTTAGTGGACTAAAAGTTTGTTTTAAAGGGAGTTTTTTTTTATTTTCATCGACAGGGATAAAGAGTTGCCATAGTTGAAGAAACAATTTCCCTTTCATTTGCACTTCATTTGTCAGAGAACAACTTTTTTTTTAGTCATTACTATAACTCCTTATTATTCTCCCTTCAGGAGAAGTGAAATGTGAGAGAAGATGAGGAAATGTTCTCCATTTTATTGCTCGCCAAAAGCAGTCTTTGTACTTTTTAATTCATGAAATTCTTATAAACACATTACCCACAAACAATCTTGGCATGGCGGAAGCAAAGTTGCTACGGCCCAGTAAGTCTTTTCATGCTCAATAGCAAGGGCTTAAGTTTTTATTTAGGCTCCCGCAGAGAAAACCAGCATGCTCTCTCACCTTTCAGCAGAGATGGTGCGACCATTTCGTCTCGAGGCAGAATGAAGTGATTGCACACAAGGCCTTGCTCTGGGACAGATGGATTTGGAGCTGTTATCTTTCCTTCTTACCGCTGTAGGAAAGCTTTTCTCCATCACCCAGGTACTCTTGACCCTGCTTGACCCGGGCTGCCCGCAGACCTTTTCCACTTGGTACAAGAGCCTGAGAGAGCGTCAGGTTCGATTGCCTTGAGACAGAAGCGTCAGGCTTCCTCCTCTTGTCTATGTAAGGCCCTAGCATCTCTTGTACTTCTATTAGCCCACCACTGTATGTTTATGTGTTTCGCAGACCGTGGTGTGAGATTCAGTCAATCGCAGCAGCTCCTTCTGGGTCACAGCGCTTTTGACCTAGCTAGGAATTATTTCCCAATGTGCAGAATGATTTCATAGCTTTTACAGGAGCTGTGGCCCCTCTCCTGTGTCAGAAAAGCTTTCCTTCTATTTATCCAAGTCATTTTCCGACAATGAATTAGTCTTTAGAGAGAAATACTGATCATGCCATCTGTAGCACGTACGTGAGATATTTGTATTTTGAATGTCATGGCTTCAGTATTTGATTATTAACTCTCATAATAATGGTCGTGCCTGATATGTTTACAGTTGTTCACAAAGGCAGCTGCAGACAGGCAAAGATGGATGTGTCCTGATGAAATTCAGTGCTGTGTTTAACTATTTACAGTGAGTGTGATGATGTGTTGAATGTGTGTTCAGTACTTGTAGAGTTGTTGGTGAGTGGAAAAAAAGGAGATGCCACATGTCAAGTCCTGATTTATGTGCTCAGGGTAAAAAATATCCTTAACTCACTTTTCCACTTTGTCATCTGTGATTAACAAGCAGTTCACACGCACCCCTAAACAAGCAACCGTTTTTCAGTCCTCCATTGTCTGTCACCCTGTCTCCCTGCAGCGACAGACACTCACCCCGGCGTCTTCTCAACCCATCCAGGGCTCAGAGGTCATATTGGTGTGCTGAAGAGAGAGAGTGAGAAGTCACATTGTTGAAGAATACTTGTGATAATGATGTTTTTTAGGATCATGGGGGGATTATGTCTGCTAAACATGGGAAGTCATTATTAATCAGTTCTTCTCTCTTCTCAAGTACCAGCTGCTTTCTGTTAGAGAGTGTCACTGACTGATTGAACACATCGATGATTTAGTCTACAGATATTGCCTCACTATATGCAGGACTCTGTATGCTCTAGTTTTGCATATACCAAAGGTTTGTGTGTGTCTGTGCTGGTACATATATATATATATATAAAATTTATAAGGACACTACTTCCTGTAGTTTTCTTTAAGGGGTAGGGTTGGTGTAGGGCAATAGCACATACCGTTTGTACAGTATAAAAACCATTACACCTATGGAGCGTCCCTGTAAACCACATGCGTGTGTGTGCGTGTACCTGGTATTTATCACCTTATGGGGACCAATTGTCCCCACAAAGATAGGATTACCAGTAAATGTTGACCTTGTGGGGACATTTGTTAGGTCCCCATGAGGAAACAAGCTTATAAAACATACAGAATAAAGTTTTTGAAGTTTTTGGAAAATCTAAAAATGCCTGTAGTTTCCTGTAAGGGGTAGGTTTAGGTGTAGGGTCAGTGTAGGGCAATAGCACATAC
>JAUCMR010021797.1:0-10008 GCA_032357425.1 Enteromius argenteus | reverse complement strand
GTGTAATTAGTGTGTGGGTGTGGTGATGAGGTGCAGGTGTGTGTGATCAGTCCAGGAATGAGGCATGATGGGTGATGTAGTTCCTGAGATGAATGTGACTTCTGACTTCTGGATAGAGTGCCCTCTGGAGGGGCTTGTGGGCACTCCAGCGGGAAATCATGGCAGTGTGTGTGCTGCAATTTATTTAAAATAAATTGTGAAAATTGATCTCCCAATGTTCAAGACGTGGTTAAGGGGCTTGTTTATAATATATTCCAAATAAAATCTGTTTTATTTAATTTTAGGATAACAATATGAAAGTCTATTAATGTTGAAATAACTTTTACATTTTTCAAAGCACACTAAATATATGCATATACTTTGTCATTGCACTAAAAATGTATTTAAATATCATCTTTTAATATTTGGTATACTTTTGAAATTCCACTGAAGTGCTACTAAAGTAGAAATATACTTTTAATTAGTGTATTTATAGGGTATAACTAGGTTTGACTTTATTGTACAGTATGTGTACTTGGTCGCCATGATTTTGCCAAGTAAGACATGATCCTGGATCAACATTACTGTCTAAAAATATAAACTTATCCCAATCCTTACACCTAAACCTACCCCTAGCCAAAATGTATGCCTAAAATTAGTGGGAAATGATAGCTGATTAACAAGGGTGTAGAAGCACCTAACCCTGATTATAAGCCTAAAACAGATATTTCCAGAAAAATTATTCCTCAATTCTGACTGCTTGATTGGAATGTTGATCCAGGATCAACAAGGACGTTGATCCAGGATCATCTTGTACTTGGTGAAATCACGCTTACCATGTGTACTTACAGTGTACCTACCTAAGAAAGTACTGGTCATACAAGTTAACCACATGGAGTAGTGTTAGGTTTAAGAGTAGATTCAGAGTAAGTACCTAGTTTTTACCTAGTTATTGTATTTACTACAATAAGAACATACTATGTACACAAGTAACAGGACTGTAAAATAAAGTTGTACTACAAATGTATTTTAGTGCTTTTGAGTACACTTTATTTGTACCTGGTTCTGAAGACTCCTGAGCAGAGAAACAGTTCTAATGATTTCAGTCCTCTCCCACATCAGGAGATCTCTGACACTGACTGAACCATTGCTCTGAGACAGACACTGTCGATGGAGACGTCTCGGAGGCAGAACATCTTTGCTCAACAGTGAACGAGCTGCTGAATGCATTGAAGCCAGTGGATGTTAAACTTTTTCAAAAGAATGCAGATGAGAATGAGACATTTCCCCTCAGAATACAGCAGCATCTTTCAGCGGAGCCCAAATATATGTATTATATATCAAAGGTTATCTTATGTAAGCATTAGTGGGCACTGTGTGTGTCAAAGGGGAGACACGGGGAGCTGTATTCTTACACAATCTTCTGACGGTTCCTAACAGCAGCTCATGATGAACGTTAGGAGTCTTTGCTGGAGGAACATTTGTCAATGAATAGCTCAGGTGCCATTATCTATGTTTCCTTCGGCCTATTTTTATGAGCATTTTAGGATGTTGCATAAACACTGGATGGAAACACCAAGATGTACATACAAAACATGTGTGCTTAACTCTGTTGCATACTTTTGCACACAAACTACAATAGAATGTGCATCAAAAAAGTCTCGCGCTAACACAACATCTTTTTTTGCATAGAAACATCAATTCACTTCATCAATGAGTTACTGTTACTGTAATTCAGCTAAAGTCTGATGCTAGGGACCCTAGATATCACTATCCCCTTGCAAGGGACCACCTTGTGGTTTGTGGACAGATCGCTGTGCTTAAGGATCCTGAGCTTTAACAGGTAACGCTGTGACAAATGTCCCCTAAAGCAGCAGAAGTCAAAGCCAGATGTGTGCAGGGTAAAAGCCATGATAAACGACCTCCCAGATTATTCTGGAGCTTTAGGCCGGATGTCTCCCTGTGGCCAAGTGCTGTGATTTGTGTCTGGATCTGAACGATGCCGGTCCCTGGAACGCTTCGATCTGAGATTTACACCCAGGGCTAAATCAGCCACCGGCCCCCGGAGATCCATCGTCTGCTGGGCAGAGCTCGTTCAGAACCAGTCCATCACCACACAATCTGACGGCCCTCAGGAGCCATTAACACCCGGGGCCCGACGCATCTGGGGCCATAATGAAACATGATTCAGAAATAATTGATTTCGATCCTGAGTGCAGCTAAAACACATTGAACGAGAGGAGCTTCAGCACAGAGAAGATTGATTTGTGACGTTTCATTTTGAAACCGTAGATATTTTATTGACATCAGGCAGTTGGATAACGTATGATTTACCTCTTATCAACCATTCCATGTACTGATAATCAAGTTGAAACTTTTCTTAGACTAGTTTTAATATATAAATGAATCTGTTTCATTTTGCTGTATTTGATAAATGACGTCAGCTCACACTGAATCTTATATTTCTGACTTTGCTCTGGTATTTCCTCCAAGTGGTTGCTTTTTAATGTAACCCAGCTTTTGACAGATCTGGGGAAACTGTGTTTTACCTTTATGCATGTTGGTCATGGAATAATTTACCTTACCTTCTCACATTATATCACAGTTTATTCTCTATAGTTGAATTGAGAATTCAGAATTGAACTGTATCAGAACAAATTCATCATAATGTCAGATAAATTATAGAAAAGTATGTAATGAATAGCTCTCAGATGTTAAATTTAAGAACACAATCAGATAAAAATAATTTAGCTCAACTCATTACCAAGCAATGCTTCATTTATTTCAGTCTGTGGAGGAAAAGATCATATTAGCAATAAAAAACAAACAAACAAACAAAAAAAAAACAATGAAGCAAAACATGCTCAGGTCAAAGTGACTGAAAATGTTTTAATCCCATATTATATACTGTGTGAAGACCTTATGGGTATAATATGTCACAATTTGCTTTATTCTTCTATCCTTAATTACATAAATTAACTGTAGTGTCTTACTCTCGCTAGTAAAAAAAAAATCAAGTTATATCTGTCTGAATAATGTTTGATTTGACTGTATATATCGTCAAATTTAAGGCAAGTGTAAAGAATTTGGAACTTTGTGGTAAAATAAACAATATTCATATTAATATACAGTAAGCATTTTTCTGGAAACCATTTCCTTCTGTGTAAGAGACAAAAACACTGAGATTTCTTTAGATCAAATCCTTAGTTGTCCACATAAGAAAGAGTCTCATACAGGTTTGAAATGAGATGAGGGAGAATAAATGGTGACAGAATGGTTCTGCAGACATGTCCTGGTAAAGATGTGAGAGGAGAGAGACATGTATTCGTGGCTGAAGCTGACCGAGAGTCGGGTAATGAAGCATTCGCTCACAGAGAGCCGTGGCACATTGATGTTTAGCAGCAAGAAAAACAGCATTTGTAATGATCTGCTGAAGTGTAACCTCGACTGTGGACCACATTCTGTGCCAAACAGCTGCCAAAATGCGATATGAGGGTGAAAATGTGACCACACTATATGAGTCATATTGAATCAGCTAGAGAGGGAATGTGATCACACAGCTGAGGTTTCTGGCTCTCACAGTCTTCAGTTCATTGCTTTTCAAGAGCTGTTGTGCTTCACTGCAGATTTATCCACATTGTGAACTTAACATCTGTATTAGCAGTTTCGAGCCTCTGCAATATTCGATTTGAACATTTTAAGCTCTTCAGCTCAAGTGACTCTGATTTTAGAGATAACTGAATCATATCATCGTCTTGAGATGAGTATGTGATGAACAGTTATTTAATATTTGTTACCTCCCTCTCCTAGGCTTTTTCATGAGCATAGATGATTGAAACAGTTTGTGAATGCTCTGGTTTTCTGTATAAAAGCTCTGACATTGCGTTGTCCTTAAAGAAGAAACTGCAGCGTGTAGTTTTGTGTTTCTACTTAGACTATTCCCAACAGCCCTCATTTACTTCAATAAGTGTGAAGAGGAGAACAGGAGCTCGGTATCCGCCCAAACCCCTGTGATTTCTTCTTTTAATTTCCAGTTTAATATAATGTATTTAAGTGCTGCTTGAAGGCATCATGGGTTTTAGTGTCTCTTGAAGTGTGTCTTGTTGCATTTAAACAAAATCCTCTGTAATAGTACGACACAAAGAGAGGGTTTAGTCTCTCCCAGAATATCCATGTCTTCCTCCAGACCTCACTAATACCATCTAAAGCACTTTCATAGCTTCAAAGTGTGCCTTTGTGTGCCAAGAATGATTTCTTAAATAGGTTGCTTTTTTTTTTTTTCAAGAACAAATCACTCTGGCTTTTGTTGGTCCTCTGTTAAACATGTGTCTCTCTTTTATATTAACAGTGTACGGGAGAATTTACAGGCACGCAAGTTGTTCCCAAACACTCAGGGCGGGAAGATAATTTACCTGGAGCTCTGATCAATAGCGTAAAGAAAACCTGCATTATTCAATTGCTTGGCTCTGCTGACAGGCTCTTGTTTCTGTGGAGAAATTGGTAATGGTAATGACGGAGGCGTCTGATTTGATAAGAGTTGGGCTGCTTTCAGAGTCGTTTGCAACCAAACCCTGCTGAAATAAACAATAGTTTGTAAATAGTAAATGTTTCTAACAACATTATAGGGGTATTTTTGTTTTATTACTACAGCATAGCGATCCACTTATCTTTGCAAGGGTAGAAACACGATACTGCGCACGGAAGTGCTATCAGGACAGTTCCAAAAGGTGAGTTGCACCTTTACCCTTTCGGTCACCGAGACAGCGGCTGCCTAAAAACAGGAAACAGGTTTTCGACCGTCTTGTTTCGCTTCAATGCTCATTGGAAAAACGACCAAAAATGAAAGTTGATTTCCTAGAGTTTATGGAGAAGATGTTCAAGAAGGCACATGCTCAAGTCACCCCGCCAGTACAGCCCAGACATGAGTGTTGGTACCTACCCCTGTTCGGTGTGTATCATCCAAGGAAACCAAAATTCAGGTGGTCTTCGACAGCAGTGCATCATATGAAGGAGTGTCACTCAACGATATCTTGCTCACTGGTCCCGACCTTAATAACAGCCTGCTAGGTGTTCTTATTGGGTTTAGGAAGGAGCAGGTGGCGATCACTGCCAACAATGAGCACATGTTCCACTGTTTTCTAATCAAGGAAGACCACTGCGATTTTCTCCGCTTCCTGTGGTACAGGAACAACGACAATACCTCTGACATTGTTGACTACAGAATGCGGGTTCACCTTTTTGGGAATAGTCCCTCGCCTGCCGTTGCAGTGTATGGTCTGCGACGGGCAGCTAAGGAAGCAGAAGCCGACTGTGGTAGCTATGCAAGAAGATTTATTGACAGCAAGTTCTATGTTGATGACACTTTGAAGTCTTTCAGTACAGAGGAAGAGGCCATCAGCGTCCTAAGGCGAGTGCAGAAAATGCTTGCAGCTTCTAACTTCAAGGCTACATAAAATTGCTTCAAATCCACCCGCAGTCATCTAAGCGTTTCCACTTGAAGATCGCACCAAGGACGTCAACAGCCTAGATCTCTTCGTTGATGATTTGCCAATACAATGTAGCCTTGGTTTGCTCTGGAACATGTGCACAGATACATTCATGTTTCAAATCGAAGATGGCTAGAGGCCATTCACTCGCAGAGGAATACTTTCGACCATGAACAACCTATACGATCCTTTAGGATTTATCACACCCTTCACGATTCATAGAAGACTGATACTCAGAGAACTAACTAAGCAAGCAGAGGATTGGGACACACCTCTCCCCAAAGACATGGAGACTGAATGGACTAGGTGGAAACGGTCGCTCCGAGACTTGGAGGGACTCCAGATATCATGCCCTTATATGTCATTCTTCACTGCAGGTGCTTTAAGAAGAGAACTCTGTAGTTTTGCAGATGCATCAGTCAAGGCAATAGCAACTGTAGCCTACATTAAGGTGACAAGCCACCAAGAACAGACTGAGATTGGCTTTGTTTTCGGGAAGGCGAAGTTGGCGCCTCAGCCTGACTTGAGCTTTGTGCGGCTGTACTCGTTATTGAGTAGTTTCAGAGTACTCGCCATAGTAGTTTCAGAGATGGATACAACGTTCGACAACATCACTTACTACACAGATAGCAAGGTTGTATTGGGATCCATACAGAACCAGTAAAGGAGATTCTAACTCTATGTACACAATAGAATCCAAAGAATCCGACAATCACCTTGTTCTGGCCTGTGGAAGTATGTCCCAACACACCTCAATCCAGCTGACATTGGGTCAAGAACTGTGACTTCAGACTTGCTTAGCAGCACAACTTGGCTCAAAGGGCCAGCCTTTCTCCATAATGTATACCTGAGCTTCAAGAAGCTTACGACCTTATCGACCCCGATGCCGACTCTGAAGTGCGTCCTCAGGTGGTGGCAGATTCCACTCATGTTACCAGAGATGTAATACACCCACAACGCTTTGAATGCATCTCCAAGATCAGCACTCTACTCACAGCCATAGCTCACCTCATCCATGTAGCTTGTTCCTTCACCCACTCTACCCAAGATAAATGTCAAGGGTGGCATGTCTGTCGACCTACAGAGGAAGAGCTGTCGAAAGCCAAAGTATGTATTATGAAAAGTGTCCAGAACGAGTGCTATTCTAAGGAACTTAAGTGTATCAACTCAGGGTCCAACATTCCACCAAACATCAAAATCAACTTCTTAGAGTAGGAGGTCGAATTGAGCAGTTGGATATGAGTATGAACGAGGTTCATCCCATCATCATTCCTGGTCGGCATCATCTAGGTACACTGCTTGTGTCTCACTATCACGAAGCAGTAAAACACCAAGGAAGACATCTTACCGAAGGTGCCATTCAAACAGCAGGATTCTGGCTGGTGGGAGCTAAACGCTGCATCAGCAGTTTGCTTCACAGATGTTGTAGAAGACTGAGGGGAAAAATGGAACATCAACAGATGGCAGCTCTGCCTGCAGAACAGCTACAAGCACCTCCTTTCACCTACGTAGATGTCGACGTCTTTGGACCCTGGGAAATTGTCTCAAACTGTACAAGAGGAGGAGTCTTTAACTCTAAACAATGGGCTGTGATGTTCTCTTGTATGTGTTCAAGGGGAGTCCACATCGAGGTGATTGAAGCCATGAGTACCAGCAGTTTTATCAACGCCTTGAGGAGGTATTTTGCAATCAGGGGCCCCGCAAAGCAGATCCGTTCTGACTGCGGAACTAATTTTATCGGCGCCTCTGGTGAACTGGAGATGGACCAGGCGAATCCAGGTTTCAAACGAGTGGAGGAATACTTGGACACTCAGAGCTGCACCTGGGTATTCAACCCACCCCACGTGTCTCATATGGGTGGCGCGTGGGAAAGAATGATTGGCATTGCTCGTCGTATTTTGGATTGCATGTTACTTTAGCAGAAAAGGTCTCATCTCTCACATGAAGTCCTGACCACCCTTATGGCTGAAGTAACCGTGATCATGAATGCTAGACCACTCATCCCAGTGTCATCGGATCCGGGGATCTCTTCTCATCCTCACTCCAGCGATGCTTCTAACCCTCTAGACAGGTTCTGCACCTCCTCCTACATCAGGAAGCTTTGAGGAAGCACATCTCGTCAGAGAAGAATGGAAGCAAGTTCAGGGCCTGAATACCTCAAGACATTACAGTTTCTCACAACAAAAACCTTTCCAGGAGAAGAAGGATTGGTTCGGAAAGTTCAAGTGGAAATTGTCAAAGATGGAACCAGAAAGACCTTTTCTCGGCCTGTTACAGAAGTGGTTCTACTTCTTTCTCCAAAGACTGATTCTGTTAATTAATGTGGGCTCTATAAAGAACCCAGGCAGGGAGTGTCATGCCGCATGAAAAAAGAAAATAAAGAAAGGGAGGGGTTTTTTTTTGTTTTATTTCTACAGTACGGCGCGATCCACTTATCTTTGTAAGGGTAGTAACGCGATACTGCTCACGTCATGAATCAGGAAGTAGATCGCTATGCGATAGTCATTTACAGCAGTCTGCGAGCCCTCGCCGTCATTTGTTTCTCGTGCGATCGCCTTTTCCCATTTTGCTAAAGCAACATCTGTGAGTATTTTTTCATTATGTAATATCAATATAGTGTCTACTTTCAGATTTTGTAAGACTATTGGAGCGGTTAAGTTAACTTTACGTTTACTACTTCTGATTGTTTACTAGCTTCATTGCGTTTTATCATACAGATCACTGCCGTGTCGATAATCTGTTTTCTCTGCCACTTGTATTTACATTTAATATTAATATATATATACATATATCATTTGTATTGTATTACAGTTTCAGAGTATTCTCAGTAAACTTTATGGAAATAAATCATCAGTGTACTGGAGTTTCTTGAGAGTGTTTAAGCTAAATGGAGCATAGTCCAAGACAACTACAAATGCCGTTACAAACCATCAGCTGCTAACAATTAAAACCATTACCTTATGGTTTCCAGTAGCTGTGTTGCCAGGTTGGGGTTTTTCAGAGGAACTGGGCTATCTTGGCTATCATTTGTAACTTGTTTTCTCTGCGATTTAAAGGTTTGCCATATTGCATAAATATATATTTGAATAAAACATGGGTATTGAAATAGTTTGCATTCTACATTTACTCATTTAGCAGATGCTTTTATCCAAAGTGACTTGCAAATGAGAAATACAGCGAGCGATTCATCATGAAGAGTAAGTAGACACAATACAAAGTGTTTATTAATGATAAAACTAGAATATGAGTTTTGTGAGGGAGGTTCCTTTGATGAAAACTGGCTGTTTATGATTAATACTAGTGATTTTTCCACTCTATAGTAATATGTTTCCCTCACATTAGGAATTAGTGCTTTTAATATGGCAACAATGACCAGAGACCCACAGTTTCCATTAAAACCAATACAATTCCCAATATAAATATTAAAATCATAACAAATTCTATGAGAATTTCTGCTGTTATTTCTTTCTTTTTTTTTTCAAATACAAAAACAAAAGCCTGAATTATTGTGATTCACACAGGATGGACATTTATTCAGTGTTTACTGTCCACATCTATTCTTCGTTATTTTTGTCAAATCCTTGCGGTCTCATTTGAAGGCTCTGTCATACTGTGCGAATGCTTTAACAAACACACACACACACACACACGACCTTCACATGGAAAATGTGCAGATATATCATAGAACAGTGATTTTACCAGATTGCTGTCAGTAGCGAAAGTAAAATAAGAATAATTTTTTTTTAATCTTACACAATTTTGATGTTTGATAAGTGGATGGTGGGTCAGTTTTCTGGTAATCTATGTTTGTGGTCAGGCTCAGTCAGTCGAAGCTGACAGTGTTTGAGACTTCAGGGAGCTTCAGATCTCTGCCCTGATGTGTTTAGGATTGTGAGGGATATTGATCCTGAGATTCGTGTGATCTGATTCATTTTGTCTTCTCTTCTGATCCTTACTGCTGCTGTTGTGTCTGCTTTCCTAAGTTTTTCTTCCTTTACTTAATTCAGTTCTTTGTCTTCTCAGTGTTGATGTGAATGATATTTATGTACAGTTTTTTTCATTTATATAAATGTTAAGATAAAATGTTCTTAACGTGGTGTTCATGGGATGTTCTTATAGCTTTATTAATATTTGATATAATGTTGAGAAAAAAAAAAGTTCTCAGAACAACATTCTCTGAACGTCCTCATGATGTTATTTGTAATTGAAAAACATTGTAAGAAACATTTATGTAATGTGATCAAATGCACTAGGAAAGCAGATTCATACCATTCCTCATACTAACAGCTTCATGTAAACTGATGTGATGTGATTATAATGTATGTGTTTCTATGGCAACAATGCTAGTGATAAAGGGCAGACTCGGGAAAGTCAAATCAAATCAATGTTCTCTTCAAATCTGATAGTGACTAAAGTACCGGTCAGATGTTACCGTGGTCATTATGTGAGTATGTCCAATCAATCAGTTTTATTTATATAGCGCTTTTAACAATACAGATTGTAGCAAAGCACTGAACATTATCAAATAGAAGAACAGAGTGAT
>JAUCMR010021796.1:0-10008 GCA_032357425.1 Enteromius argenteus | reverse complement strand
TAATGTTTGGGTTTATGGCAGTAAACTCACACTCAGTCATCAAGTCCACTCTGCTGTGGTGAGCTGATGCTGGACTGACGGGACTTTAGTGGACTGGAGCTGGAGGTCTATGAACCTGCTGATCTAAAGAGGGGAATATCAAACTAAAGCGTGTTTTAAACAAATAATAATTAAATTTAGCATATTATGAAGATGTTTAAATATATTTTACATATCTAAAATGTAACTTCTTCAAACCATGTTTCATCTGTTTAAAGATTTATATCCTGTATGACTAAAAAGAATTTTTGGATTTTTATATAATGCATGATGGTGTAGATTTTTAACATATTGTAATTAAGGACATTTCAACCTATAGGGAACAGAAAATTTCCTCTAATGAAATTCTCATTAATGGATATTTATGTCTAGCTGACAACTATATTGACTTTTTTGATGTGCAGAGCTCTAGTAAACAGAAAACAGTTAGCCTACACATTGTCAATGGGTCATTTGGTATCATTACCTTCAGCGTGTCTCATGTGTCGATGCCTGGTCTGAGCTGCTGCACCATTTAATGGCTTTAAGAGAGAGCAGCTTCTAAAAACTGTCAGGCTGAACTTTTTGTGAGAAATGTTGCTTGTTAGAGATGAGATGTAGACCTGAGGGAACTTTGTTTTCTCTTTTGGCCAGCTTTTGTTTTCATCTGTGTTTAAAGATGTATGACGTCATGAAATACAAGATTACAGCCTTGATCAGATTTTTGTTTTTTGATGTGATTGTGTGGATTTGTATGTAACATTTAATGACACTTCATCCTACAAAATAGAATAATTCCTCTATAATCAGTTTATTTTCATGCAGACTTCATGAAACACATTCTCAAATGGCCCTTTTTTTCACCCTCAGAGTGTCTCTCATATATTGACGCCTGGTCAACCCAGAATGGATTTGAGAGAGAACAGCTTCTAAAAACTCTCCATCCTCCTCCTCTTTCTCACAGACATCTCATTTTTTTTGTTGAATGTTGGGGATGTACTTTGATGGAAATCGCGCTTGAACTCCGTTTTCTCTTCAGTACCATGACAATTGGACAAGTAACTCTTTATAACTCTATTTTTTTTAAATGTATTTATTGAATTATTTTTTTGTCACGTCATCAATTGACTGAGCGACGATTTGGAATGCGCGTGACACAGAACTCTGGGCATTCGAGAGCGCGTGCACGCGACTGGAAATAAGTGCGTGAAAATTTCTCAGGTCAAGTAACATTTTATTGATTGGGATGTGTCAAAGTAAAAAACTATGCTCAAGTAGAAGTTCACACCAAATGTTGATTTAATTTAGTTAATATAAGTTAACTGAATTAGAAAATCTGTTTATGTCATTATTTTTGACAGCATCTTATTTTTACAGAATTTTTATACAAGTGCCTAAAACATTTAACAGTAAAGCTGCTGCAGCTTTATCTTGAAGCATCTTGGAGACAATGCCACAGTTCTTCTGAATATAGTCTGTCTCAGTTTGATCTGTGTACATATTTTAAATTATGCAGCATGATAATGTGCTTAAAAATAAAAATGCTTACCCACACTGTGAGGTGGATGATTATCTCGGCAAAGGAGAAGTGTTTACTAACACAGATTTAGACAGATTTGTGAACAGTATTTGAGAGAAATAGGCCTTTTGTGTACATAGAAAAAGTCTTAGATCTTTGAGTTCAACACCTGAAAAATGGGTGCAAAAACAAAAGTGTTGTGTTTATAAT
Organism: Enteromius argenteus; assembly: GCA_032357425.1. Lineage (NCBI taxonomy): Eukaryota > Metazoa > Chordata > Actinopteri > Cypriniformes > Cyprinidae > Enteromius > Enteromius argenteus. The sequence continues at coordinate 8,261 of JAUCMR010021796.1, read as the reverse complement.
TTTGTTTAGTGTAAAAATGATATAGGGTAATTTCTGGTTTAGATTTGACATAATATTGGTCCAGTTATGGGTGTCTTCCTGAGCTTCTGGATAAGGTGTGGCTGGATTCTGGGGTAAAACTGGTGGCAGTTTTGACTTTTATCTAGGGCTTCTGACACTGTTGTGAGCCGGTTATGGCTAGCTTTCTGCTATCTGGATTTAGTTTTATTACCATCTGTAAAGGGACACTGTAAAGGGACACAACAAAAGAAAGCATGGTATAATTCCACCTTATTTCTTTTAGGTCATTCATTGTTTTGTAGGTGACAGAGTACTTGTCGGGTGACTAATATGCTATAGCCTAGTGTTATGGAAGAATGAGTAGATTAAAATCTGCATTGACATTTAACGCCTTTTGTTTTAACCAGGTTTTAAAACGTAGCTAAATAAAACAACGAAACAGTATATTAATAATTAATTTAGTAGCTGTGCAGTGCTTTGTCCATATACTAATTGCTGTTCTTTGTCGTTTTGTCGGGCTATTAAAAACACCTTTTTTCCTTCACGCTTCCAAACACCGGAACACGACTTTTCCAGAAGTTTCCTAGCAACCGCAGACGCTTGAGGTGTCACTGTCTGTGGAAATTTTACTCCAGCTCCACAGCGATAAAAGAGCAACTATTGTAATGGACGTATTATCTGAAGCGAAGTCTAAACCGCTTACCACGCTGTCAGTATTCAGCTTTATACCGCCCAGAAGGACAGAGCACAAAGAAATGCGATATTTCAACTGCAGCCCCAAGGTAAGAGGCATTGCTCATTGAAGTCCTCCTGCAGCGCAGTCACTGCGTTTATCACTTAAAACGCATGTTTGTTGATCAAAATGCCATATTAAACGTCACTTCTAGTCAAAAGAACTTATTCGTGCCTTTAATTGCTTAAATGTAACTCTACTACTCCCTTACCTTATTTTGTGTACGCGGATGACTATGAATATGCAAATTAGTCCCCGCCTCCAATCATTGAAGAGTGTCAGTTTCAGATTGATTCAGCCGTACATGTTTGAATCAGAAACAGATTTCTAGGCTATTTAGTAGAGGAATTATAAATGGTTGTGGACAAGTCACTTTTCAAGAATAATAATGTATTTTATGTATCGCGTGACAGTACTGATATCGTTGGCATTCAATTCGTTAGTAACTAATTATGTTTAGCTTACATAAACCATTTTCCAATAACATGCTAATGATATTATAACCTGCGCAACTTTACAGGTTTGTCACATTTGTAATGGTAAATGTTTCAAACCACATTTAAGACTGCTTTATTGTTCTTCTTTAAAACACTAGAGACACAGAAACAACGCGAAGAAGCAAATTTTCACCTCAGGGGTTCTTTAAAAAAGCAGCAACATTAAATAGATGCTTTTTTATTAGATATAATATCAATCCTTGTCATTTGCAAACAGATGGTTATGTACACATTGTAGGCCTAGTATATATATTATATATAGCTAAAACGTAATTTTACAATTTAATATTTTTTTAAAATTTAGATGTTTATATTTTTAATATAAAAATATATTTATATATATTTTTTATAAATGCTACTAATGAGGTATTTTTATTAGGTACGCTGTTGATCAAAATTACGTTTTGGTACACATTTTCAAAATAACATTTTCTAAAACCAACTGTTTCTGTTTGTCTCAAACTATAGGCTCCAGAGAGGTCTCTGTACGACTGCTTACATCAGAGCACTGAGGACTATGATAACAAACTCCACCGTGATGACAGAAAACATGCCAAATCCCGGGGCCTGGACATCTTCAGTGAGGTGCGCTTTTTCCCAAAACTCCACAGAGATCCATCCATGTCAGCTTGGCAGTCTACACATTGTGTGTAATTTTTTTAAACAATGCTCTGTTAGATAAACTAGATCCCAATACATTTCATCTCAACATCCAATCTTAGGAATCATCTAGACCAGCACCCGTTCTGTCCTCATCTGTGTATGGCCGATTGTCACCGCTGCAATATGACTCAGGGAGGAACTTTGGTCGTGTTGCTCACATTCGTTCTGATTTCTACAGTAAGAATGGGATCACCTGGACTGTGGAAGAAGGCTATGGATCTGTGACACCTGTCTAAATGTGTCTCTTACATCTGGTCACATCTGTCACTGCACATTACAGTCAATGTCAAAACAAATGTCAGACTCTACAAGCAGAGCAGATTGTTACTCAACAATATGCTCGTCATAATTCATGCTTAACAATAAAAAAATAAGAAATTATGTGCAGGAATATTAATATTATAAAATAACTTATATTAGTCCTGTAAAGTGATTAATCGTAATTAATCACACCGAAAATGAAAGCTGTTTACGTAATATGTGTGTATACTGTGTATATTTATGTGTATATAAATATATAAATTTAAGAACAATTTAATATATATATATATATAAATACACAAATGTATATACATAATAAATATACACAGTATACACATGTAAAAAAAATAGATGATTAGTTGTTTAACAGCACTCATTTTAATGAATATTATTATTACATTAAGTTTTTTTCCCCCAAACATCTTTATTATTATAAAAATGTATTATTAATAGTACTATAATTATATACAAGAAAAATATATAAAGGCATAAATGTAAGCAAGAAAGCATATATATATATATATATATATATATATATATATAGTATTTATAGCACATAAAGCATTATGACTCGCTTCTATTTTTTTTTTTATATGAAGCCTATTTAACATTCATAGGCAGAGACTTTGACATTTATATATAAATTTTAATGGATAACAAACTGATAGCATCAAAACATGGCCACCTTTGTTAATTGTCTTTATTTTACAAAATCTGCTGCTTTAAATTATGGATTGAGCAACACACAATTACAAGTCTGGGTTACACAGAGCCTCTGAGCCATCCATTACTTATAAAGCAATGCAAATAATCTAGTGTATGTGGTGCAAACAGAACGCTGTAGAGCTCCACTACAATAGGCCAATGTTATATTGAACTGTACATGTTTTAATGGTTTGTGACTGAGGTTCAAGGCATTACATTCCCTTGTGATAAAGATCGTGTCATCTCAGTGTGAACGAAGAAGGTTTTAAGATCCCCTTTGCCCTTCACGTTGATGATCCCTCGACAGGAGCACATGTAGCCCAACGTCTGCAAGATCCGACTCGTCTCCTCTGTGACCTGTGGAAAGAAGCACTCTAGATGTGATCCACTGAAAAAGCCATAAATAATTCAGCAGGCATGCAAAGAAAGTAGGTCAGAACAAGGATCGACCTGTATTTTCCCAAGCACCCCCGTGCTTTCCATCCTACTGGCTACATTCACAGTGTTCCCCCAGATATCGTACTGTGGTTTCTGTGCTCCGATTACTCCTGCAATTACTGGGCCGTGGTTTATTCCTGGCGAGAGAAAAGCCGGAAACATTTGACACATCCTGAATGTGTGATAAAGTCTGTACCACAAGGCTACTATGAGACTCTCTGCCAATTAGGAAAGGCAAACAAAATGTTGCCGGGTGTAAAAGTGCTGACGGGTCCTGCTTACCCACTCGCAGCTTAAAATCATTAAAGGAATGTTTGTTGATGACGTCAAGCTTCCCCACCAAAGCAAAGGCAAACTCCACCATTGTTCCAATGTGCATGTACTGCCGGTCGTGGTCCTTCAGAATACGAGCAGGGCACAAATTTCAGAATTAACTACAACCTGAGACTCTCGAGCAAGAAGCACAAATCAAGCTCTCAGCGCCACAGCCAGGTCCAACAATAGGTCTAATGAGTCTGCGCAATCAATCCAGTGTGATCTTTATGAGAATTATAATTTAGACCTGAACATAACAGCTCAAATTTGTACCTGGGCATACTCTGGTCCAGGGGTCACATTCAGCCCAGTTGCAGCCATGTATGTGCTACCAATCGTTTTGATCTTCTCCACGCCACTGAATTTGGGTTTTGACAGCAACTGTTGAGAACAAAAGCGTTAAGAAGAGATGTTAATGTATTGGATTTTAGTAGACTAGATCTAATGTTGCTTCTGCTGGATAGCAAGAACAGACTTCATACTGCCATCTTCACAACACAAATTAAGATAATTTTAATGAAATCCGAGAGCTTTCTGATCATCCATAGATAGCAAGGAAACTACCATGTTCAAGGTCCAGAAAGGTACCAAGAACGTCAACAAGGGACACAAGATGCAAAATTCACTTTGCATATAAATGTGTATTAGCAATATCTGCCCACAACCACCCCACAAAGATAAAAATCCATTTACTCCTTTTTTCAATCTCCCAAAACCCTAAACAGTCTCAATTATCAAGCCAATGACTGCTGAAGAACTCGTATTAGCATATTTCCGTCCTCAGACAGTTTTACGATGTCCGCCATTTTCTCTGTGGTCGAGCAGCTGTAGTACTGACAAAGTTTTTCACACGGTAAAAAGGGTTGATTTACATGGCCATTAAGGAATTTTAAGCAAAGTATATTGTGGACATTTCACAAAGACCCTAAACAATCATACCAACTTGTGGAAAATAGGACTCCGCTGTCCCCTTTAATAATTGCTCACTGTAAAAAGTTCTTTGGGGAACCTAAAATGGTGCCTCCATGACACCGCTGTGAAAATGCCCCTTTGTAATCTTTTTTTAAGAGTGCAGGCACACAGACAAACTACTGTGAGCATGTAATACATGCTGCTGCTGCAAAATATGCATACATAAATCCGGTACAAGAACTAGACAGGTGGTGCTGGGGAGGTGGGGGGTTTCAGAGGAACTCTGATAGTGCTGAAACACCATCTAACAGCAAACACCGAACCAGACTATTTAAATGTTAAACAAGCAATCTTATTGGCTGCAGAATCAGCAGAGGCCAATCAGCTTGTGCTATGTAGCAAATGATCTGATTGCTAGGATTAGCTTGCTGTGTCTAGATTTGTATCTGCAGCCTTTGAAAAGAATCAAAAGAACATAAAAACTAGTATGATTTCATTTATACGAGTAAATTATGTGGCTGTATTTGATCTTTTGTTAGGACCTGCCTCCCTTTTTACTGTTACTATGTCAAGCTTTCAAACTAGAACTTAGTTCTGCTATTAAAGTAAGTATTACATAATTGCTCTTATCTTAAAAGCCAGATTTTTGATTAGTCTGATCCACTTTTCTGCTTATTCTAGCCAAGAACCGCCCACCTGAACTGGAAGAGACCGTCTAATTGTCACGTAAAGCAGCCAGAGTTCATTTTATTTTTATGTGCCATTTATGGGTGGATTTATCTGAAACTGCTGATACCACAAAGACTATTTTTTTCAAAGGCATCATTTTTCTCTATGCAACTTATATAGCTTCCTTCTTATAGCATAAAGTGCTATTTTTAGATAATTTATGAAATATTCTGTTTAAAACTATCCAAAGGACCTAAGAAGGCATTTATTACATAATATCAGTTGCTTAACTGGCAGTATGTCAGTAACATTTTTAAGGGAGGGCTTAGGGGAAGGATCGAAGTTGTCGCAGATGACATTTATATCTTAGTACTTTAGCTGTCCACAACATCTGAAATCAACATCAACAGTTGTGTCTGTGAGTTTACCTCATCAAAATCTGCTATAATCTCATTAAGGAGCCTGAGACACTCCAATCCCTCCTTATTAACGTCAGATTCTGTGTAAAATTCCTTGAAGTCTGGGATGGAGGCGAACATCACACACACCAGATCGTACGACTGATGGTAAAGATCCTGTTGAAAATAAAACATACAAAAAATATATCTGGTGATAAAGATACAGATAGAAACATTTTGACTGGTGTTTTCAGACTTATGGATGCCACCCACCTCATTTTTCCAGTTTCGCCCAAGGAAATGTTCTGCCACATGAGCAGGAAGTACATTCTCCAAAAGCACCCGGTTCAGGTTCTCCATGGTCTCAATCTCCTCACACTCCCTCTTAAACTTGTTCCTCCACAGGAAGTCTAACCTACAGTAATATTCATTCTGTTACAAGAGGACACAGAGGTAAAGAGATGGTACACATCTGATCACCGTATGTGGCTTTCAAGATGACAAAGAAAGCAGAATCAAAAGCACACAAGGACAGTTCATCTTACATTTTTATGGATTTTGTCTTGCATAAAGGGCTGCTATCATGAAAAATTGCTTCAATTTTCTCTGAGTTGTAGCTTTGTGTTCCAGCAGACATTCATCATGAAAAAGATTTCTTGAATCAGTGGAAATGGCACCTTGAAAGGCATTAAGTATGCACTGATAGTCTCTCTCACTCAGTCTATATTTGCCTTTGCTTATTTTTGTCTGGTTCATTGCTTTGGAGAAAAATCAGTCCTCGGCTTACCTATCACCTGATCAACCCAAACACCACATTACTTATAAATGAATTCACCTAACTGCACATTTCAAATACAGAGTTCATCAGACAGGCCTATTATTTCGGGACAAATAGCCTCTCGCAACAGAATTAAAAGCACACTGTGAAAAAATCAAGTCTGACCCTCGGCTGACCTGTAGAGATACTGAACAGGTTTCAATACAGACTGAAAAACATACAGTTCTCTCCATATTGTACTGAGGAAACACTATTTCTTATAGTGGCATTTATTAAATGCTTTTTTGCAGGAAAGCTTTATGGTATTGTGCAGTCAGAGGCTGATGAGTGCTGATAATAACTGAAGCCATAGAAATTGGGAACATATTTGTGCAGCCAGAAAACTTTGAGAATCATTATAAAATATGACTTCTGAAAAATTCAAATTTCAAGGTGAGACATGAATGTTTCTGGATTAGGCTAACATATATTATTAAAATGTCATTGGATTAACATTCAGGGATCTTTTACAATCAACTGAATAACTTTAATTAAAGTACTACTTAAGTTAAGCTCATTCTGCCAAATACCACACAATAATGATGTGCTTACAAATGTAGTGCTTTCTGGAGACGTAAAACGTAGAAATGTGATGCTTTTATTTTTGTTCAAAGGCTTCTATTAACTTTTCCAAAAAATGTGTTACTGTACGTGTGCTGAGTAAATTAGTTCAAATTGTCATTTCAGTGATGAAACTAAAACTTCATGCATCACCGCTGTAATTCCTGTGGGTGGATTTTTCTCTCCAAGTACCTACAAGATCTCCATATTACAGTGAATCTTAAAGGAATAGTTCAACCAAAAATGAAAATTGACTCACCCTTAGGTCATGCAAGATGTAGATGAGTTTGCTTCATAATAGGAAGAGATTTATAGAAATTTAGAATAACTGGACATCATTTGCTCACCAATGGATCCTCTGCAGTGAATGCGTGCCGTCACCGATGACTTCAAAATATGTTAACTGATGGACTGGATTTTTGTGGATTACTTGTGGATTATTGTGATGTTTTTACCAACTTTTTGGACTTGTATTCTGATGGCACCCATTCACTGAAGAAGATACATTGGTGAGCAAGTGATGTAAAGCTAAGTTTCCTAAATCTTTTCTGATTAAGAAACAAATTCATCTACATATTGGATGGGCTGAGGATGAATACGTTTTCAGCGCATTTTCATTTAGGGGTGCACTATTACTTTGAATCAGTGGATCACATTACAAATAATTCAGCACTTACTCTTTAAATCATTGGTCTCAAACTCCATTCCTGGTTTTGCTCCAAACCTAATCAAACACACCTGATCCAGCTAATCAAGAACTTCAGGATCACTAGAAACTTCCAAGAAGGTGTGATTTGGAGCTGGTTGGAGCTAAACTGTGCAGAGCTGGAATGTGGCCCTCCAGGAATTGAGTTTGAGACCAATGCTTTAGATCAGCGTTTCTCAATCACGGTCCTCGCGTCCCACCGCTCTGCACATTTCGTATATTTCTCTTGTCACTTCAGACATTTGTTCTATTCGAACGTATGTGCCCTGCGAAGTGGACATCACCGGATATTCCGCCATGATTCCAATTCGAAGAGAACTTATACGTTCCATTCAAAGTGCATTTAAGTGTGCGAGAAGTAATTTAAATCGTATTCACTTATTTTCAGCGCAAATCCCTGAATGAATGTTCTGAAGTGAAGTAAACTTTAATGGATTTCCCCTGCTCAGGGATAAGGGAGCAATGAACACTGTGTAGGGTACATGTCAATTAAGACACAGCTCATGCACGGAGCTCTCTTCTAATGAGCTGATTATCAGAATCTGGTGCGTTAACAAAGAGAGACATGCAAAATATGCAGAGCGGT
>JAUCMR010021794.1:0-10014 GCA_032357425.1 Enteromius argenteus | reverse complement strand
TACTTCTTTTTTTGACTAAAACTAGACTAAAACCTTTTTGAGTTTTTGTCGACTAAAACTATCACATATAGAAGTGACTAAAATTTGACTAAAACTAATAAGCATTTTTGTCCAAAAGACTAAGACTAAGACTAAATCTAAGATGGTTGTCAAAAACAACACTGGTTACTTGAAGTAACAAGAAGCCATCAGCAACTCAACCTGAGGAACAAAACTGCCTTCTACAAAAAAATCCAAAAAGAATTTGCAGAAAAGGGCTATAACTTATCAACAGAAAAAATATGAAAAAAAATTAGGAAACCTTTTAAGCACTTACAAAAGAGTGAAGGACAGACGTCCTGGAGAAGGAAAGCAAACCTGGGAGTACTACACGGTATGTACTACATCGGTGTATGACATCAAAGTACCGCGAGCGTTTGACAGCTGATGTTATGATCACTCTCGCTTTCGGTCGCTGCAGCACCACTTCTAGTGATGTAGAACTGCTCCATTATGGAGCTGTCTAATTCTCTGGAAGCATAACGTAAACAGAAAATGTTTATCTGAGCTCAACTGGTTACGCCAGAAAATGCTAAAGTTTTGCGAAAGAACGCACTGAAATGGTGCTTTTTCACCTTGTATCCCAACACAGTGTAAAAACTAGTGCCATAATGAATTTGACAGAATATGGCTTTGAATAAGATCTCAAAGTACTAAAATATTAACATTTCTGTAATATTGTGGCAGTGTTGTTGCTGTTAGGCCAATTGTTATGAAGCTTGACTTTTTTTTTCTTAGTAGGAGCTTTAAGATAATAAACGGGTAATTTAAGAAAACAATTTAAACTTAAATTAGTACTTCTTGTACACATATTGTTTATTTTGCAAAGATGACTACTTATTATGCCTTCATTGATATTGTTAATAATGATAAGCACAAATTGTATAGCCTTTCATTTCAATAACAGTTAAATTATTTAATTCTATTTGTGGTCTTTGTATTTCTTTAGGCTTTTGATGCAGGATGTGCAGTCATCATTTGGAGTTTTTGAGGGGAAAGCAGGCCAGGTGTTTTTCACCTATGACCAAGTAGCTGTGGAGATGAAGCGGTATTACACAGCGGGAAAGCTAATTGCTTGGTCTCTCATGCATGGTGGACCAGTATCAAAGCACTAGATACCACTTTATTTAAACTAATGTGTGGCCAACCAGAATCTGGAGAAGAATTTGACTGGCGCAATCTGCCAGATGTCAATAAAGTGCGACAGTGCAACACCCAATGAATGATATGAGACGAATCTACGGGCAGCTAATCAAACACAATGTTTTACATTTTAATCAGTCGTGTTACAGGGACCTCCAATGATATTGGCATGCTTGGCAAATATGACTTTTTTCTATGCAAAAGTTTCAGATTCAGCGCTCCATGCTTGTGAACTATTTTTTGTAGTGTATCTTAGTCCTTAGTTTAGAATAAATTAATCACATTTAGCAATATGAAAAGTAACACTTTTCTTTAAATTCTTAATGTATTTTATCGAGAAAATGTGTTTGATACTTTTTCTCAGAAAAAAGAAATACATCAAAGACATTTTTGTTTTTATGTTATTTTATTATACTATTGCAGAACACAACACTGCAAACAATACAAAACTACTGACAAGATGCGCATTAATTATCGCACAATATATTTAGTGTATCCTTAGTTAGAACCATACTTCCTTTAAAGAATAAAAATTCCATTAAAGAATAAAATTCTTCTGGCTTCTTCTGTAGCTGGACGAATGTTCACATCTGCAGCTGGCTCTTCATCTGCTCCAGGAATTCTGCGAATACCCGTCTGGTTTGGAGTTAGCTGTGAGAGACATCCTCTAATGAAGAGCTGGGGGGAAGACAGGTACCGTTCAGTTCTCAACTTTTGGTGGCTCCACTCATGAATGAACAGTTGGAGATCTCTGTTGATTATACATAGATATACATAATGTAATGCCCACAGGTTCAGGTCAATTCTACCTTCACTCTCTAAAAGTGTGAACAAGGCATGGTAAGTATTGGTGATGCCTCGACAAACATCACGCCACAATCTTTCGATTCGTTGATTGTGTGTGTTTCTTCCTCTCAGAGCACTTCCTCTTCATACCACATTTTATGTAGGTGCTACACATTTACCATGTACACGTACATACCAGTATTTACAGTAATGTATCTTATTAGTTCCCATATACAGATACTGTAAGAACATGCCTGTTTGTACCCACACTTGTCTGTAAGTATATCATATTTAAATAACACGTATAGTAGGTACAGTAAAGTATCTAATTATTGACCATATACCGGCGCTATATAAGTTACTGTTCTGACCTACACTTGTCTGTTTGTACAAACTAATTACCATGTACATACATACATAAATACATAAATACATACACCTTGTGTTACCACCTCACTTTAGATGGAACAATAAGGCATTTCCATTTCCGTGGCCTAATGGATAGGGAGTTGGACTTGTAACCCAAAGGTTGCGGGTTTAAGTCCCAGGTCCAGCAGGGATTGTGGGTGGTGGGAGTGAATAACCAACGCTCTCTCCACCTTCAATACCACGACCGAGGTGAGACCCTTGAGCAAGGTGTAGCACGTGTGTCAATCTATAAGCACCTGCTGCTAATATGACTTCTAGGCCAGTTGGTTCGGCTATGGAGATGTTAATCAACAACTTTGGTGGTTTAAAGAAAATAATTTCATATTGAAAAATAAATTGGTTCCCTTTAGGACAATAAACAAAATAAAATATGTTACAGCATTCACAGTATCTGTCCAATAGTAAACAGTAAATCACAGTAAGACAGTCTCTGTTAATCACTGAATAATCTGGGTGCACCCAATCCTAGGATATTTTAGTTAGAATGCAATTTTAATTGCTCAAAGATAGCTTTTGAAAACCTCAAATAAAACAAAAACCAGCCATTTGATATCCAAATGGACAATACAGGAATCAGATTCAATGGGTTTTGTTCAATAACTTTGACTCATACATTCAGTATGGTGAATTCAATACAATGGATTTAACTCCATACACAGTTGTGGGTTATTCAGTCTTGTAAACTCAATACAAAAAGAAATTAAATTTAACAGAGATCATTTAAATACAAAAAAAATAAATAAACAAAAGATTCAGTTTGTCGTATTCGACTCCTTAGATTCAGTTCAAGTGACTCAGTTCAGAAAAGTTCAGTTCGATCTCTCCAACTCAAAACAACAATCAGTTCCTTAGATTCGGTTCGCTTGAATCTGAATCGATAGATTCAGCAGATAAGATTCGGTTTCACAGTTCTAGAAAACTCAGTGTGGAAAAAAACGGAGGAAAACAGTTCCGTCTCCACAAAAATTTGTACTTTGAGCGGTCTCTTCAAAAAGGAAGGAAAAACTAAGATGTTCAGAACATTCCTACCCGGTTCCTGGGTTTATTTGATTTTGATTTCACCTAGTCAGCGTTCGTCTCGTGTGTGTCAACTTCCAACCGAAAGGGAGAGTTCCAGCATGGACAAAAAACCTGACCTGCATGTATACAGGCAATAATAAGTTCACAAACATATCAAACTCCCGGTTTCTAGTTCAGTAACAGAACTATCAGCAGTTTGTTAGTCTGCAACAGCCACATTTTCACTGTAATTCGACACTCTTATCACCTAACGTGAATATCTGAACTCATATGCATGTAATACATCGACCAAATCTTAACTTGTAATAAAATATAAATCATTAGAATCACATTGTCTAAGTATCACACTTAAGTTTCCTCTCACAATTACATAGATACACCTCTGGTTACATAAAACATTCCCTACACATTGCAAAATCTGCACAAAATAAAGAGATATCTATGTATTCTATCATGTTTCACTCTTTTTTCTTGCTCTAAACTTCGCTGCTACTCGTCTCTTTGATTTCACGGAGAAAAACTAAAATGGATCTCCCCATTAGCACCTAACGTGGTGGGGCGGAACTTCAACTTTCCCTCGACAGGATTGGTTGATCACTGATGTCAATCAATTTACTGATAATACTATTTCAGATTATACTGTTGTTTTTCTCACATTGTATACTCAATTCTTATTGGAATTCTGAATTAATTTCTTTTACAACTAAGTATTAATTTAATTATTAATATTTTAATATAATAAATTATACAGGGTTACAAAGGCACGGTTCCCCTAACTGTTCCCCGGGCGCCGCAGTAATGGCTGCCCACTGCTCCGGGTGTGTGTTCACGGTGTGTGTGTGTGTGTGGTTGATCACTTCTCACTGCTGTGTGTGTGCACTTGGATGGGTTAAGTGCAGAGCACAAATTCCTAGTATGGGAAACCATACCTGGCCACATTTCCTTTCCTTTCCCTAGTGAGTAATTTAGACTTATTTATCCATACTGCTTATACATCATGAGAAGGCTGGAGTCTGACTTACAAGCAAATAAGTTGTTTTTCATTTTTATTTTTTTTTACGGTGGTACACACAAGTAACCATCAATATTGCATCAAAATGTAAAGTGCATTACTTATATCTTTACAAATGAAATGTATAAGGAGGCTGCCTAAATAACTGAGAAAAAAAAACTCACCTCAAACGACGTTTCAAAGTCCTTCTGGACACGCACAAGATTTCTGCCATTTGTTCTGTAGAAAAATTGTATTCTGGCTACCAAAGCGCCACCTTGTGACTGTTACAAAAGAGCGTCAGAATAAGGAGCTGCATTGCGAGTGTTCGTTTGAACTTGTGGGAAACACGTCGTTCAAATATGTTGGTAACGATGGAACTTGTGTCTATAGTCACATCCCAGTCAAGACAGATCATAAAACAAAGTGAAAAGTGCATATTTAGGACTGTCTATAAAGTAGAACTGTAAAAAGCCTAGGCATATATTTACCTTATTATCACAACATTCAAATCTTCATCAGTGTGGTTAGAAGACGCCAGCCGCATACAGGCAGAAAAGGTCCTTTGGCAGTGTGCTAAAAAGTTTCTAAGAGCCATGATAAGCTGTAGTTTTTTTCTACCCAAGAAAGAGAAATTTTGTGTTAAAGTAAAGGGGAAAAAATCATGACAAATCATGACATAAGACTGACATCACACACAACGTAGCGATGCATTATCCTCACAAACAAATATAACGTCTGACGTTTAAATACGTATATGGCCATGTACCATTACAATATCCTTCACGAATACATATGCCGTGTGATGTTTGTATACGTATATCACAACACATACAAAAGTCAGACATCAAGTTTATTTGTGAAGAATGTCGTAATTGTACACTTATACATACGTATGCAAACATCAGACGTAATATTTGTTTGTGAGGAATAATACATTAATACGTTGTTTGTGATGTCAGTGTTACGTCATGATTTGTCATTATTAGGGAATCCCCTTTATATGTCTTGCTTAACTTTAGCAGTAGTAATCCTGTTATTAGCAATAGAAAATGAAAATGTAATTATTCACACCTTTGTCCTTATCTCCATTTTTAGGTAAAAAGGAATTATTCTATTTTTGTATTTTTTGCTAGGCGTCTCCGCCTTAAATAAGCCCGATTTCCTCCCTTCCGCATCTCGTTCTTGCCCCCCGCCGCCACCCCTTCTCCGTCATTGGTCCTCACCTTCCTCCGAGGGGGGCATGCAGGGTTCGAGCAGGACACCAAGCTCAGCCCTCGTAAGGGCATACAAAAGTATTGCTTTCAAAATTGCCGTGGCAGCGCGGCCAAAGTGTGCGTGTCTGTGCATATAAAAGAAACATGTTCAAAATTGCCTTCACCACAAATATGATGAAAAGTGGTCTGCAGTTGTAAAGCTGAAAAAGAGTCGATATAAATCTGAACAACACAACACGGATCAAACTAAACTTGAGAAAGTATCTGAGGAACTTTAGGCTGCAATCTTTGGTTTGGGGCACATCATGAGTGAGATCGGTCAGATCTATGAATCATCTGTGAAGAAGAACAAGAAAGACCTGCAGCATCACTTCTCTTCTCTCCCAAGTCTTGCAGCAGAGATGATGATCTCTGGATTTCCACTGGAGCTGATGGATGGAGATGCTGCTCATGTTCCTGTGATCTGGATCTCTGCTGTTCTTGATGAACTCTTCCAGAAACTGGGAGACCAGAGAGTCTTTGTGCTGTCAGTTTTAGGGCTTCAGAGCTCTGGGAAATCGACCATGCTCAATGGACTCCAGTGTGCCGTCAGTGCTGGCAGATGCTTTCATGCTGCTGGTCAAATTCTCAGAGGAGATGAAAGAGCAGTTGAACTTTGACTATATTCTGGTTGTTGACACAGAGGGTCTTCGTGCTCCAGAACTAGCTAGAAAAATATTGTCCCTTTGTGCACCCTTCTCTTTTCCTTCATGCTGCTGTATCTTCTGAGAAGTAAATGAACACAGTAATTGATGTCCCAATCCAGACCCTGGCGTTTCTCTTCTGTCTGGCCACTGATACATCATACAGAGGGGTCTCCCGAGTGTTTGTCATGCCTCTGTCCGTTGTCCTCTGAGTCTCTGAGGAGGTGCTAGTCCCACCATGAGATCCACCTCCTGAAGACCCCAGGACACCTGGAGCCTCTATTTCATGAAAATTTGAAGAGTTGCTCCTAGTAACAAAATTCGGAGACAATTGTTAAAAATGTGGTTGTTTACTCCTACAATTAAGAAAAAGATCTTGGTAAAGAAAAACGTAATTCAGAAAGCATCTTAGCCCTTAAAAGAGGTCTGAAATGATTAGGAGTACAAACAAGGACTTTTAAGACACTTAAGAACTTCTTTAGCAGTGGAGAATTTATTTTTAAATAATAAAATGTTTCAGATGAATGAATATAAGTCTAAGATGTAAACACTGGCAAGCATTGTTGGTAATTTGAAGGTTAAAAGGTCAGGGCCTCTCACAAAAAATAAATCTGCGTAGCATGCTAAACCACCATCCTTTGTAGATAAGCCCTCTGTCTGTGTTTACCTGCTTTAGATGGAACCTCCAGGCTCTATAAAATGTATTGAGCTAGGGGAGCAATGGTGCTATAGTCATTTGGAGATAAAGCTAGGTAAATCTGGGTATCATCAGCATAATCACAATCACCTAATTTGGTTCTTTCTCATTATTTGACTCAGTGGGAGCATATACAGACTAAACAGGAGCGCTGCAAGAATTGAGCCTTGTGGGACTTCGTATTTTATGGATTTCATTGAAAAATAAGCTTTTATCTTAGCAAGTTTTTCTTAATGAGGACAGAAAGAAATAAGTGAATCATATTATTATTATTATATATTATTATTATTATTATTATTACCACTGACTTCCATAGTATTTTTTTCCCTTATACATGGTGATCCAACAGTTTGTGTTCAGCAGAACAAGGACATTAATACAGATTTTGAACTACTCGAGGGTGAGTAAATGACAGAATTTATTTTTGGATGAACTAGTTATCAGAATGAAGTTTTAATATACTTTAAATTTATTTATGTGATGCAAAGCTGATTTTTCAGCATCATTGGTCCAGTCTTATGTCACATAATCCTTCAATGTGCTGTCAAAGTTGAAAGATTTTCTGTGATATTTTTACAGGATTGATTGATTGAATCCTGGCAGATTTATTTTTGGAAAAAAAAAAAGACAAAAAAAACCAAACAAACAAAGAAACTGAATAATAAAATAACTTTTGTTCTTTTATTCTTCAAATAACTTTAATATTAATTTTTAAACATAAAATAAAGCAAAGAGAGGTGCTTGAAAAACCGAAGATTAATTAAGCATAATATTGTTACGAAAGCAGACAGTGAGACTGATCCAGTTCATTCTTTTAACAGGCTTTCATGGAGACAGGGAGCTTGACGAGGGATCCAAGGAGCACACACCACGGCAGACTGGGAGATCTAGAACTGGTAGAGACACAGAGGTACGTTTAACTCAAGGCTAAGAGGTAGTGAGTTTGCTACGTGTGAACGAGCCCAGACACTGACAGAAGCGTGGTGTTCTTAAATACTGTGTGCTGGTGGTGATTACATGCAGGTGTGGCTCGTCAGAACTCAGGTAATTGTAATCATGATGGAAGAGTCTGACCAATCTGTAACAAATCTATATTTTTTTACATATTATTGTCCTATTGCGATCAACAGGTTGGTGATTACTGATGTGCTGTTGGCTACAATGTAAAAGATCAAAATACAAAAAAAAAAAAAAATTTCTTAACAACATGAGTGTACCTATAGGTAGTCTCGCGTAGCCAGACCTTCAGACTGACGGCTGAAGGTCTGGAATTCATAGCCGACGACTTCGAGACTGCTGAAGTGTTTCCAGAAAAGTGTACCATATGCATCAGACGTTTAGCCAACCTTCCGTGGGCGTGACGTCTGAGGCTGAGACTAACCTATAGGTAACACAATCTTCATTAAAAGATTCCTTTCTGAGACATTTAATAATTACATGTTATAAACTTTTTATGTTGTCATTATACTTGTAAAAGATGACATTTAGAAGAAACCACCATAAGGTAGGCTGGTACTGTAGTTTGTAGAGGAAGTGAGAGTCACAGTTTACTACTGATGACAGGTAAATTAAAAAAAGAAATATGTGAAGGTATGTGGCTAAGAAATACTGTGTGAAATGGGCAGAAAGAAACTGATTATTCTCTCACACGTGCAAATATCTATCAAAACTGATTGGTAAAGCAAAAAAATAGGAAAATATTATTAGGCCATTACTGTCACACTCGTGCAGGCCGCAGAACACAGGAGTCACAGAGTATAGCAAAGAGAGTCTTTTAATTATTAGACTTAGAAACACTGGACACAACGTTGCACTTGAAGATATATATCATGACGTATACATGGACATAAAGATAATGACCGAGAAGGGAGGCTGGGACATAATTGGACAACTCATGACACCTTGGGAACACGGCTGGAAACAAATACACAATGAACTCATCGGGGACAAGACCAACCAAATATGGGCATGCACATGGGGCAATGGAACACAACACTGACATTACACAACACTGAAAATTCCAGTGTGTCATTAGACACTATTATATCCAAAACCCTAAAATCACCTTAAATCACAAGCCTTGCTTTAAGTTTAAGATACATAAAAGTTAAAATAAAAAGATGGCCTCAACTTTACTCTTTCTAAGCTGAACCTTCTTTTTGCAATCTTTCAAGTTAATTTCTGTATTAGAATTGTTCTTAAACAGTTTGTTTGAATAAAAAAAGAGTATTAAAGTAAATTCATAATAATGATAGCTAAGCATAATGCATAAACTAATAAACACAAACACATACACATTCTGAAGGACACCTTTAAATGATTATTTGGTATTATTAAGACTAAATAAATAGCAAAACATTTTCCTAGTACTGTGTACTATATATGGTTCAAATAAAACAAGTTCTGTTATAAATATATATAATTATTATTTTATTTATTTGTTTTTTTATTTTCATAATATTTAGTAGAGATGGAGAACCGCAATACAATTCTATCAGCAGCAGCATAAGTCATGTGTTTTCCAGTTTGCAGTTGCTGATTTTAAAGTGAAACTAAGAGTGAAACTAAAGCTCACTGCTGTTTGCTCAGAGAATAAGCAGAAGAGAATTACTCACTATAGACCAATCAGCAGCCAGAGTCTGGAGCTGGAGGTGTGTCGAAGAGACATGGACGTTATAATATAAGGAAACTACAACATGAACTCCACTCAGACTAGGGCAGAGTGAACTAAAGCAAACAGGTAATTCAGATCATTAGAACTACTCTGATAACTGTGATTATTGTATTGAATTATTGTACTGTTCCTCAGTGTCAGTGTAATGTGTGTGTGGGTCTCCAGGAGCCATGGATGAACCAGTATGTTTGATTGACACTGCGTCCGACGGGAAGCTGTGTGTGCAGCCGTCAGCGTTGCAGGTTCTGGAGCAGATCAAGCAGCCCGTGGTGGTGGTGTCCGTGGTGGGTCTCTACCGCACCGGGAAGTCCTACCTGATGAACCGACTGGCCGGG
>JAUCMR010021793.1:0-37650 GCA_032357425.1 Enteromius argenteus | reverse complement strand
AAAGTTGAGATGCATTATTCGAATGCTTGGCTAAAAAGATGCGTCTTTAATCTAGATTTAAACAGAGAGAGTGTGTCATACTCCGTTCACTGATCTCAGTGAACTTTCTGCAATGCATTTTATAGATATAAGAACAGGTAAACGAACAGAATGCTTAGATTTTTTTCTCAGTAATGAGTTTTCTCAAACTTTTTGTTCTATAAACTTAAAACTGTAATCCTTAGCATTTATGTTTAAGTTTAGTCATATTCAGAGTTTTAGAAAAATGAGAATTCATTAAAAACTAAACAGGGATGACAACATAAGCAAACGACAGAGAAGACGACACATAAAACCTAGGCAATATTAGTAGAAACAGATATTATTACTATGTTTGTTTGGTTGCACAGTTCTCTATTGTCTTCCTGTGATAGTAGTTTTTATGCAAATCTCTG
This sequence comes from Enteromius argenteus, assembly GCA_032357425.1. Taxonomy (NCBI): domain Eukaryota; kingdom Metazoa; phylum Chordata; class Actinopteri; order Cypriniformes; family Cyprinidae; genus Enteromius; species Enteromius argenteus. The sequence continues at coordinate 37,216 of JAUCMR010021793.1, read as the reverse complement.
TTTCAAGTTGTTTGTGTTTTTCTTTTGTTTTATAATACCTACATTTCCACCATACTTGCCTAAGCAACAACGAATGCAGAAATCTGACTGTTAAAGGTCAAAACAAATCCAGACTAGATTCTAATTGATTTCTGACCCTTCTGCTGTTTATCCAGATGTCCCAATAAATTGTGGTTTGCTTCATTCAGAAGCGATGTAAGGTAAACTGCTATAAGTGAATGACAGCATCTTTTTAAATGTGTAAAACAGTACAGACTGAGGCTGTCAATCTTATATGTTTTTGTGAACTTACAAAACGAAACACTTTTTCTCAATGGTAACGCGTGGCACTTCCAGTTAAGACGTTTCATTGGTCGGTGGGCGGGGCGTTGTTTGCGTCGTCGATGACGTTTTTTTGTACCTCCCGTGATTGGCTTGTTTTTTCAGCACGGCCTGCGTAAAGCACCGCGTGTACAATCATAGGGATGGACTTTAAACAAGGACTACTCGACTGCAGGTTTTTCCTTATGACTTATACAGCGCGTATGTATAATCGCTCGGCCCTGCCTTAAAGCATCTTCAGCCACTAAGGGGAAAAAAAAAGATGCCGCTGTAAAACTTTTCACTGCTAACGAGAGAAAGGGAGAGAATTGACGCGATGGGTGAGGACGATAAAACAGAGTGAAGAACTTTTCTTACGGCCCTTCGCCATCAAGGAGGATCAGCATGATTACATAGATAACATCTTTTATTGGTTCAAGGAAAAGAGACAAAAGTTTTGGGCGAAGTATGGCGCGAGAGACCGGAGAGTCTGGAGAAACGAAAAGTACCAAAGTGAAAAAGCATAAAAGAAGGAAAAGCAAAAAGGAGAGCAAAACCAGGAGTGTACATGCTAACATTTTGTATGACCATACCAAAGGAGGGGATAACCCCAACAGACACTATGCAAACAATAAGATCAAAACCACAAAATACACTCTGCTTTCTTTTCTACCGAAGAACCTCTTCGAGCAATTCCACCGATTTGCCAACGTGTATTTTGTTTTCATAGCCTTACTGAATTTCGTGCCTGTGGTCAATGCTTTTCAACCAGAGTTGGCTCTTGCCCCTGTGGTTTTTATTTTGTCCGTTACCGCTATTAAGGATTTATGGGAAGATTACAGACGACACCGCTCGGATAAAGAAATAAATCATTTGGACTGCCTCGTTTACTGCAGGTAAGCACGTGCTTGAAAACCGACTCGGTACAAAGTGCCATAAAACCATGTGTATGTTTATTTAGTTTTCCCCGTCGAGAATGGAAACACATGCACTTCTATGACATGATTTTTGCCTTGCTGCTAAGGACCTGTGGGCCTGCCTACCTGTTGAACGAGGAGACTCAGGATGATGTGTCTCATATCTGCAATGCTACCTAAGCGACAACATTTTGAGCAGGCACCTGTTGGTCTATTTTTCACACTTTAAAGTTGTAATTCCTGGGTTATTTCGTCCTTTTCTCACACTGTCCATCATTGTGGTAATCAGGTTGTGGGATTTGACTCTAAAACGCTGGTTTAGTGTTCTTATTTGCATATTTAGGAATATGAATTCGACAAATTATATGTCCACACTTCCACAAACGAACAGGCAGGTGGTCCAGTGCTGTATTTGTCACAAAAACAGCACTGAACCACCTGCTTGTTCAGTTGTGGAAGTGTTGCCACCTAAATCTTTACGCGTTTGCTATGCACAACGTTTCCTTTCAACTAAGGGAACTATATGTGATATATGAAACTTTTCACTAATATGAATAAATTGCGTAAATACTTCATGAATGAAGCATTGATTCAGTTTCTGATTGGTTTTGTGTTGCTAAACAACTTGAGATTACACTCCGGCATACTGTTTGTGTTCCTTTGGCCCAGGGGTGGGGATCCTGGAGGGCCACTTTTCTGCAGAGTTTAGCTGTAACCCTGAGGGGGGAAAAAAAAAACCTACCTGCATCCTAAAGACCTCAATTAGCTGGTTCAGGTGTGTTTGATTAGGGTTGACAGCGGCCCTCCAGGATCAACGTTCCCCACCCCTGCTTTTGCCCCTCAGATTTAACGCTGGGTTTAAGTAAATGTATTATGAAAAATCCAAAAATGTGGTCTAGATTGGCAACTCACTAGATATGAGACTCAGGTTGGGGAGTTTGGTTTGTGGTATTAGTGTGCTGCATTTACTTTATATTTTGTTACATTTTGTTGTGTGAAACCCCTCACACCACACAACACCCATAAGCACATAGTACTGATAAGTAAAAGAGAAGGAACAGTGATTGGAGTTCTGGATAAATGAGAGCTATCAGAGTAACTGATATGGTTGTGCGTTTTAGGCTGCAGTGTCGCTCATGTATGTCATCTCAGAATTCCAACAAATTTCATAAATATTCAGTCTTTAGATATAAATATAGGCTTATTGGTTTTAGACGCGTTATTAAATGGAGCTGATCACTTCAGATAATGCCTTTTATTCTCGTTGTGTTGAGAGCAGGGCTCTTATAGTTAGCTAAAACTTGTAAAATTGTAAAAAAAAAAAAAATGACACACAAACAAAATTTCAAAAACAAAAAAATCTGATTCAAAATGGAAATAAAATCTATAATAGTTTCTCAATTATAATTCTAAAACAACACTGAGTGAGGGTTTGTTAATTTGGTCAATTAAGTCAAGGATATATCCTTTCAAACTTTAAAAAGTTGAGTGAATCGAGTTTCGTTCCTTTTCCCTTGTTGCCGTTGTGTGGCAAAAACATTACCCCTAATTGTGAAAGTGTGTCAGATTATCTAGCCCTGAAGATTACCTCATTTTCTGATCAAGTTAGACACTTTTTGCATTCTGTTCAAGTTTAGTTTTGTCCTTTGTGATAAACACAGTGTGCTCATAGTGTGAACTTGCTGGAACAAACTATTCACTTCCATCCACTTGAGCTACAGCTCCTTTTGCAGATAAAACTTGTCAGGAAATTTCATTTTGTACAGAAATGAAGGACGCTGTCATGCTTTCTCCTGTGTTGTCAGTAAAAAAAAAAAAACGGCCTTGTTTGGAGATCAGCCTGTCTCTCATCTGTGTTTGAGGGCTTCCACTTGTTTATTTTTTAGAGTCTGAGGACTGTATTTCTTGATGAAAAGCGTCTCTGTCAGCCATGTTTAGGCCATGTATCAGCTCTGTGAAAAGCCACAGTGTTTCTCAGACTCCACAATCTGAGCTTGTGCTGTATCAATGTTGTTCTCAAGGCTGGGCTTGATTGAATTTTCTCAAGCAAATGACTCTATTTTGAAAACTGTTCCTGTTGCCAACAAAGCCACACTGAATTACTGCATATTGAATTCACAGTATGATGTCATCTCAGCTGAACCTGATTTGACCTTTAATATGATTGCAAAGTTTGTCACGTGAACGCGCACTTGAAGTACTAGTCACCAGTTGGACTGTAAAGGACTCATTTCCATTTAGTCTTAATCATTCCAAGTGTGATTTGTACAATGTGACCAAACACTTTTCTTTCTCTAGCCACTCCTCTGGGTTGACAGGATGTTTTTGTGTCTGAACGATGTTTTCCACGTGTGCGTGGCATCCCAGCACTACATTCTAACTACAGACATCTGGTGCAAGTGTCATGTTACCTGATGTTATGAAAATAATAGAAGAGATTTTATATATTTTGAATATAAATGGTTTGTTGTTGAACCTTACAGCGTAGTGTGTGGCAGTGATGCCTATGAAAATATTTGGTAAACAGTTTTCCATTTTGTATTGTGTTATTGCACAATGATGTAAAAGTAGATAAAATGATAAAGGACAATGGATATTGCAGAATTTCTTCTGTCTTTCATCATGCCTTGCATCTTGCCTCATCCATGGATTAAATGTTTGACTGCAGGAAAGCTTCAAAACAGCTGAGAGATTATAGAAGTCATTTATTTTAAGTCTTGTGGATAATATTATGGATCGTTTTAAAAATGGTTTCTCAAGTTTTCTAGGTATATATATATATATATATATATATATATATATATATATATATATATATGAGTTTGAGCTCTGTAATGTTTGTTAAAGTTTTGTTCAAATCATTTCTTATGCAAAGTCTGCATTTATTGAATCAAAAATTCTGTAAAAAAAAATGGGTACAAACGAACAAGCAGGTGGTCCAATGCTGTATTTGTGACAAATACAGCACTGGACCACCTGCTTGTTCATTTGTGGAAGCGTTGCCACGTAAATCTACATCTTTACGCGTTTGCCATGCACAACGTTTCTCTTCAAACTTTGATTTAGGCAACATATGAAACTTCTCAAGATAATGCGTAAATTGAATTCATGAAATCTTTATGAAGCGTTGATTCAGTTTTCTGATTGGTTTTGTGTCGCCAAACAACTTCAAATTACGCTCCAGCATACTGTTTGTGTTCATTTGGGCCCTCAGAATTAACGCTGGGTTTAAGTAACCCATGGTTAGAAGTGATGCTCATCCCCCTGTAAATTGTAAGCGTGAAACCCTTGGGTTGGAAATGTGGTCTTGTGATTGGCAACTTACTAGATATGAGACTCAGGTTGGGGAGTTTGGTTTGTGGTATTAGTGTGCTGCCTTTACTTTATATTTTTGTACATTTTGTTGTGTGAAACCCCTCACACCACACAACACCCATAAGCACATAGTACTGATAATCAAAAGAGAAAGAACCGTGATTAGAGTTTCACATTCTGGGTAAATGAGTGCTATCAGAGTAATGGTTGTGCGTTTCAGGCTTCAGTGTCGCTCATGTATGTCATCTCAGAATTCCAACAAATTTCATAAATATTCAGTCTTCAGATATAAATATAGGCTTATTGGTGTTAGACACATATTTTTTAAGTGGAGCTGATCACCTCGGATAATGCCTTTATTCTCGTTGTGTTGAGAGCAGGGCTCTTGTAGTAAGCTAAAACTTTAAAAAATAAAACCTATAAAATTATAAAAAAATGACTTTTTTGTTTTCATTCAAAAAGGAAAAAGAATAAAATGTAATTTAAAATATAAATGAAATCTATAATAGTATCTCAGTTATAATTCTAAAACAACACTGACTGAGGGTTTGTTAATTTGCTCACTTGGTCAATTAAGTCAAGGATATATTCTTACAATATTCAAACTTAAAACTTTAAAAAGTTGAGTGAATGGAGTTTAGTCCTTTCACCTTGTTGACGTTGTGTGGCAAAAACATTACCCCTAATTGTGAAAGTGTGTCAGATTATCTAGCCCTGAAGATTAATAGCTATTTTTGTGATAGCAAAGCTGATTTTTTTTTTTTTTTTAGCACCCATTACTCCAGTCTTTAGTGTAATATGATTCTTCCAAATCATAATGTGCAGATTTGAAGTATAGAATTTATTTGAAACAAATCTCTTTTATTGTGACATGATCAATTTAAGGCATCCTTGTTGAAAAAAAAAAAAAAGTGTTAATTTCTTAACTTAAAAGGAAATCAAAAGTGGCCAATAGAAAGTTGTTTTTTGGGGTTTTTTTTCTGCTTATGGTCTTACTTTATGGTTGCTTTCATGTTAAGATTTCATGACCAGCCATCTGCTTCTCTCTTTATCTTTTTGCAGTTATCAGACATGTTGTTTTATAGATTAAATTAATCAAAGATTGTAGCTAGACAACTGCAAACAGGCCATTTCTACAGTATCTTCCGGTGTAGTATTTTAGCAGCATCATAAAGGGATTTGGTTTCATTTTTGGATGTAGTATGTTGTTTAGGAAGACCAAATGTCACTGAATCTGATCCCTGATTGCTCATTTTTTTAGGTTCAGGCTTAAGATTTAGACTGTAGTCTCTGAGGGCCTTGACATTTTACTGTAGAACAAGACTCAAAAAAGCCTGTTGAACTGAGTAAATCCTGCAAGGTCTGCAAAAACCGTTCTGTATGGTAGGATATGTATTGTATGGTAGTGCAATCAATATGTTGAACATTTCGTGTGTGTGTGCGAGTCTGTGTGTGTGTAGGAAAACCTTCACCTTTGGCCTTAGACATATTTATGAACCGCTGAGGATGCAGGCACTGTCTGTGACTTCTTGTTAGTTGCTCTTCTGTTTTGATGTGTTTACGTTCATATTTTCACCATCTTAAATATAAATTAGACCCTTGTTTGCCAAGCCATAACATTTCTACTTTTGCTGATCGGCTGTGCACATGAAGGATCGTGCGTTTCATTCTGAGGGTCATCCTGTTCGGACAGAAAGAGCTATTTTGGTTGGAGACCTGCACAAATGAAGTTCCTGTTTAGCTTGAGGGTAAACACAACTTGTAGACATATCAATGATTTGTTAACATTGGAGAGTCTCTGAGATGTCAGCACTCAAGGTAGATGCTCATGTTGGACGACAGGAGAAAGGGTTATGTAAGATCAGGATGCACACTTTGTGGATGGTGCACTGACATGCCTGAAAATGTTTTTTATGTTGCAGCAATGACCAGTTGTGAGCGTTGTGATGGGGACATCTTGAGTCAGTGCTGTTTTCTTTTCTTTTTATTCATGAAAATTACTAAAACCTTCATAACCTGCCTCTCCAACAGTATGACATGGCCTATTGTGTGCTTGAAAGCACCATCAAGTGTAACTCGTAAAATAATGCAAGTAATTTTTCAAGAGAGACAGAGGGATCAGGAAAACAATAGAAATGTCTAGAAAGCAAGTGCGTCCCCTCCTTTCCTGTGCTCGGCGGGCAGCAGCAGGATCAAAAGACTTTCTATTGTGTTTCTTGCTGCTTTTTTCAAATGCTTACAACAAAAATATTGCACTGTTTTTGTGAAAATCTGTTTACATTGTGACATGGTTTCCTAGGGGATTTTGATATCAATGCTTGTTTTTTTCAGCAAGATTTGTGAGAGGACAGGAGGCAGGAATTCATGGAATTTTGAGCTTTTGCAGGGTGAGATGGTTCACACTCACAAATGGCTCAGGTTCACCTTGAATACTTGTAAGTCTCTGGTACAGGTTTAACATGGATATCTGTATCATAGAAGCTGTCAGCAGAGACCTTGACTGTAGTATCAAGGTTGCTGTTTTTGTTTTATTTCCCAAGATTAAGGGTTATTAGTTATAATTAGGGTAGTAATGGTATTAAAATGTCTTATCACGATTATAGTTACCCAAATTATCACAGCTATCGGTATTATAATGTGTGACCCTGGACCACAAAACCAGTCATTTTCAGTTTTTCAAAAAGTTAAACATTAATCCTTCATTTGCAAGTATATATAAATAAGCTTTTTGAAAGCGAATAAGCTTTCCATTAATGTATGGTTTGTCATGATCGGGTAATATTTGCCTGAGATTCAATCATTAGAATATCTGGTATCTGAGGGTGCAAAAAAATCAAAATACTTAAAAGTTGTCCAAATAAAATTTTTAGCAACGAATATTACTAATCAGAAATTAAGTTTTAATATGTTTACTGTAGGAAATTTACAAAGCACATTCATGGAATATAATCTTTACTTGATATCCTAATGATTTTGGGCATAAAAGCAAAATCGATACATTTCACCCATTAAATGTATTTTTTGCTATTGCTACAAATATAAACTGGTTTTGTAGTCTAGGATCCGGTATGTGCTGGAAATGTTCAAAAAGTACTGAAACACAAATCATTCCACCAAGTGTTATATTTAAATTAACATCAACAAACAACAAATAAAATGACATTTTGTTTGTATAATCATTAAAACAATAAAATTACCAATGATGTCTGGATTTTTATAGTTAATAAATTGGTTACTTCTGAACAGTGCATGTTATCTATGTTACATGACATTTTAATGTATATTTATATGCATGTTTGATAATTTGGTAAAATTTGGTCTTTCTGCAGCTTGACACACTTCCGCATTGGCTATAATTAATACATTATGAAATCCTGACATTTTAAAGAACATTTTCACTGAAACCGGAATAACTGAAGCTGTAAAAATGAAAACTTGTCAAATAATCATTGCTTTTGTTATAGCAATGATTTGGCAACCCATGAGCTCCCATGAGACTTCTGTCCCACTTAGTTTTCCCATACACACTAGATTCTGTCAATGGTTCGAAGGCTTGCTCTGGGTGGTCTGACTCTGTTCAGTAATTGTTTTTCTTTGATATTAGATCTTCAGCTTTGGCTGTGATGCGTTATTGGCCTGTATGCACTGGACAATTTGGATTTGTAGGAATTGTGTTGACAAAGATCAACCAAAATCTCATCTGGCTTTCATAGACCAACCTTAGCTTTCTGTTGACAAGATGCACCCATAGAAGCCTTTATTCTGCTGAGCAGTTTTTCTCTTGGAATTCTTGTTGGTGGACCATTTCCACATTGTGTCTCTAGAGGAAATGACCTTTTAAAGTTTAGTTCCAGTGGCCTTTTCTCTAGGACTGTGCCAGAATATCAATCCATCTCCAATCCAAACTGTGTTTCCTAGCACATTTCTTTCTAATTTGCTTGCTGTGAGTGTTATTTTTAGTTTATTAGTAATACTGTAGGTGCACATAAGGGGTTCTAGAGTATGACTCCTATCTCCAGAGATAAAATAAAAACAATCACTCACTTTGTTGTGACACTTGACTGTGCTTAGCATAGAACCAAACTCATTTAAAACTGATGGCACATACTGTATTTTCTTTATCTGGTGAATGCTTATATGGGGATTTAGCTTTGCTGCAATGCCCTACACCACTGTTTGTATACGAGTATGAATTCATCATTGATATAGAAAGTATCTGAAGACATGGTGACAAGGATATTTTTTAGCACTATTTTTAAATGCATTATATAGTAGTTACTGGTGTTAAATAAAAATTATTATTTGTTGACTTTTTCTCTAAATGACTAGAGTATATAAGAATTAAATAATGTTCTGTATTGTAGCTTTGTTACATGTTTATAATTAACTTGAAGTCATGTTTTTCCTCTTACCTCCACTTATCATGCTCATCTTTATGCCAAAAGCAGTCGTAATTTTCTCGTTCTCTCAGTGTTAATTCACTTGTGTCCAGAATATGAACTAAACCATTGTCTTCAATCATTCTAAATCATAGATTTAGATGCGATGCATACACATTCTCCTCTTATAAGAGCACAGAGTTCATCCTGAAGGCTGTATGTGCTGTAACTGCCTGGACATGAAGCAAAGCTTTCATTACATCAGAGACACTATAAAGGCCTTTCAAGTTGTCTACAATGCTCAAATTAAACTATGCAGCCAAATGTACTGAAATTATTTGTCTTGAAGAGTTAAGGAATTTTTTTTAAATTTCATTATGCATATAAAGGCATGATCAATCTATATATTCCTTTTTAACTTTATAGTGCACATTATATTTAAACAATGTCATCATCTGGTGAAATTTTTCTCTCAGTAACTTGAACATACACCTAAACCTACATCAGAATTCAGAAATGATCTGTTGCTACTTCTGTTTTATTGTGAGTTTAAAACTAGATTTGTCATTACATTAATGAAGGGCATGTAACTGATACAAATGTATTACGCTTAATAAAATTACCAGTTGTAAGTCAGTTTGAATGCTTAAGGTTTCAAGAAGTGACATTTTAAAGTATTTAGTCCAAATACCTGTAGCTTTGATGTCTTTTAAAATCAAGATCTAACTTGTAGCTGAATTGGTTAATTGTTGTTTATGGACATAACTTAATTCTCTCTTACTCTTTATCTGCTCTTTTTTTTTCCCCCCCATGTATTATCTGAGCTATGCATGTTTGCAACCCTCCTCCTCCAAACCCTTAATTTTCAACAGTTTTTACAGTAACCAGAATTGTTTATAAAATTATCTAGATTGTGAATTGCATTATCAATGTAACATCCTCATGACCACCCTGGTCTGCCCCTGCTTCCTCTCAGTGACATGTTTATATACTTAGAGCTGGATGTTGTCCGACCTGTTTGGCCCTCAAAGTCATGTGCCTGTAATCACCACAGTTAAATGTAGGTTCAGAGTTGATTTTAAGGTGAAGTGTGTAATTCACATACCTCAAAATAACAGGTGAAAATATGAGTCGTTTTAGCAGTTTTTGTTATTTTGTCATTTATGTGACTTCCTCAAAAGCTGTGAGGGACATATCACCCTTGTGAGAGTTATCATCACCCTTGTGCCTTTGACAACAAGCCAATAGGATTTTTCCATTGGCTTTTGAATTACTGTAGAAAGTAAGCTAACCACCTAGCCTCTGACAACTGTCTTCACTAAAAAAAAAAAAAAATAGTGAGTACAATAGAACTGCCAAGAGACATCCTGGTGGCCATCATTTCACCTCTCCTCCTTTTGCCATCAGGCGAATCCTTCTTCCTCTTAAACCATGAAGAATTACTTCTTCCTCTACTTTATACAACTCTTGAAGCAGAGTTTGTGTAAGAGGTCACCCTACATTCCTGCATAGCAGAAAAAGAGTGCTCTTATGTGTAGAAGGGCGGGAAAAGAAACAGAAGGAAGGTTTGTTTAGCAGCGGTGCTCGGATAGCCAGAGTCCCTGCAGCCATGTTTGCCAAAGCCCTGTAATATTATTTTTGTCCTCCTGAAATAGGCGTCATGTTGCCCATCATGTTAGGCCAGCACCATGAACACTAAACTTACAGTTTTGAACACTGCACAGATGTGGTTTGTTTGTCGTTCAGTCCTGTGTGGTGTTTGTTTGGTCTTGTTTTTCACTTTACTGCTTATGGATCCGTTCACTGCTAAAGCAGAAAACAGCATGAGCAGCAGAGGCAAGTGTCAGAATGCATTTAAGGTAATTAAAGGAAATTGAGAAAATGTAACACTTTCTAGCCGATTTTTTTTAGTAGCACAGTTCCCTAATGGGAAAGAAAGAATGATTCAAGTATATTGTTTAGTCTGTCCTGATGAAGTTTTGTATTGTTTTTACCAACATATGACTCTGAGATAATACTACAGAAACAAAACAATCAGTAAATCTAGGCTTTCTAGAAAAATTCCATCCATCTTTCAATTCCAACTAAACTTTGAATATTAAAGTGCCCCTGTTATGTGTAATGAAAGGTTCGTATTTTGGTTTTGGGAGACCCCAACAAAAAGTCAAAAAACACTTTCATTGACTTACAATATGCATTTATTTTTACCTTAATGACTCAGAGCTGTTACACAATGCATGAAAGTCATAAAATGGCACTTTAAAATTAAATGTAGTTGTTTAAATGTGCAATATATTTGAAGGAACAGTCTCTTTTCTGTGTGACATGATTATGGGTAGATTACATTTGTGTTCTTGTGCTCTTTATAGGAGTGAGAAACGCTATGTGGAGAAATACTGGAAAGAGGTGCGGGTCGGAGACTTCATTCGTCTGCGATGCAACGAGATTCTGCCGGCGGATGTTCTGCTGCTCAGCAGCAGCGACCCGGACCGCCTGTGTCACATTGAGACGGCCACACTGGACGGTGAAACCAACCTCAAGCAGAGGCAGGTGGTGCGCAGCTTTATTGACCTGGTGAGTGTTCAGGGCTGTGGTGTGTTTGTTGTGAAATCCCGTAAGTTGAGTAAAGAACCGAATAGAAGCATGCTGGTGTCAAGAACAGTTAAAGTGATGGTGTGTATATTCAGATGGTCTGTGCTTGCCCACTGACATAACTTCAGTCATTTCACACCACTCACCCAAGTCAAATATTAATTTCCCTCACTGCTCCTCGCCCTGTATGTGTTATGTCTTAAGTTGTCAACAAGAAAGAGACAACAAAAAACTAATCTTAGAGTAGTGTAGCCAAAAAATATCTTGGAAAATGTTCCATTTGCTATTGCTTCATACAAAATATAAATTAATAAATCTTGTGCCTTATACAAATCTTTTTATGATTTTGGAAGACTTTGAATATATGAGGAATAGATAGAGTTGATTAGACGATGACAGGCTTTTCATTTTTGGGTGAACTGTCTGTTAATTGTTCAATTTTAAATATTTACATGTTTAGATCCCAAATTACAAATCTGTTTTTCATTTGCAGGACTGCGAATTTGACCCATTAAAATACAACAGTGTTATTGAATGCGAGAAGCCGAATAATGACCTCAACAGATTTCGTGGGTACATGTAAGTATAATGCATTTATGTATTTTAAGTGCATTTAAATTATTGCTTAGTTTATGGCCCAACCTAATTATGATTAATGGCATTAATCATCATTAATGCCACTGAAATTTCATAGCTCTTCACTCTAAAAATGTTCACTTGATTAAATCTGTGTATTGTGAATTAGTTTGACCCTGTATGTAATTATAGCTAATAATGTAATCTCCCATCTGGAAATTTGTACGCTTTCATTATATTCAATGATTATCTTTTCTATAAACTATTTAGACAAAACAGATCTTTCCAGTGTTTTGTTTTGCCTGCACTGATTAAAATTCCATTAGCTGCCGAGATTCAAATAACGGGATGAATGGTTATTTTGTGACCCACATAGATCCAGTTTAATATAGTTGTAATGGAGAGGCAGTGTGTATTTCTCTTACTCCAGCATTATTCTGGTGACTTTTCAACCCTGTTACTCTACCTAATTATTCTACTGTACCTTATATTACCTCTCACCAGCAGCGTTCTCTGTTGAAGTTATATAGGAATTGGCCTTTGTTTGCTAGTGTTAGGGTTGGGAGATTGGAAGGAGGCTATAAATAATGCTGCCATGCTGCTGCTGAAGTATGTGAAATGCTTTTTTCACCTTTGTTGTAAGCTGGTGTGTTTAAATGTAATATTTATTCTCTAAGGGCCAGAGGGCAAAAATATGTGATCCTTGCTTATATTATTATTCATATTATTGACTCTAACAATAATTGATGCCATATTGCAAGTGTTACTATAGACGTGTTTCTAAATATCAACAAAAATGCAGTAACAATTTCCCCTCCCCACTATGTTTCTAATGTCTAACATCAGTAAATATAAATATTTTTATGACAAAAAATGTAAATGTAATCTCATATAATCTTTGTTCTCCCTGTGTGTACGTTTATATTTCAGTAGATGCGTGTCATTAAAAAGACATGACGTTATGTCCCGATGTTATGTATTTTTTTTAAAGCATTATTGTAATGTACTATATGATAAATTTAACCAAAAAGTACAAAGCTGGAAGATAAGATCATTATCTCTTCAAAAAGTGAACTCTTTCACCAATTATCCAAGCAATAGCATGTGCCGTATCATTATCGAAAGTGGATATTGATAGAAGCAGCATCATTAAATTCTAATAATGCACCTTTATACTTGTTATTCAATTTGCTATAAAGCCTGTTATCTGACAATATAGGTAAATTCATTAGATTGGATATTTTAAATTCTACAAAATCATCTTTTAAATCATTTTATCAAATTGGAAATTTCCCCTGTTTTATAGGATTATGCCAGGAGTCCATGTATTCTCACTTTTTTTTTTTTTTTTTTTTTTAAAGGTTTGTCAATCTGGTATTTATTTTTTCAAAGTGTGGATTAAGATTATTTTGTGTTTATCTTGAAGTCTTAAAAGGGTGGCTAACTCATACAGGTCAAAGGCTTGAGATTAGCATACATAATATATTTGAACAGACTGCTGTAGCAGTAGTAAAACAAGAGCTTTAGCCAGGGCTGTGTAGGTTGAAGTATATCTCCTGTGTTTAGATGAAAACCTGCTGTACATAGTATGGTAATGACAGCCGGGCCAGTGAGTCAGCTGACAGGAACCAGAAGGATTATGACATTTATTTCCCTGGATGATGGAGAACAGATGCTTCTGGTGTGCTGCCAGCATTTTTTTTTTTTTTTGTCCGGTTACCACAAAGTGGCTTACCGGAGCAAAAGGGGCAACATAATGCATGGTGGTCACCAAGGACAGTGTCTTGTTGAAGCGACAGCTTATTGCATTAAGAGATCATCCCAGCTGGCAAATATGTGCAGTGCAGGCTAAAGAGATGATACCTGTTGTTTTGTTGTTTTGATCCAGTCACCTTAATGGTAATATTATGTAACTAATATACCCTTTAAGAGTCAAAAATATTGTAATTTTGAGCAAATTAGTGACTAAGCAGATCTGTGTTTACTAGTGGGAAGCCTGGAAGGATTTTTCATGTTAGTTTAATTTTACATGCTGCCATTTTCATCATTTTTTTTTTATTATTCAGTTGCAGTTATTTGGGCTTATAGTTTACTATATATGCATTTTATTTTTTAGGCTACTTCTGTGTTATGTGTCTTGAATAGCAAATTGATGACATTGCTGACTGGCTGAAGATACCACCAAACATGTACATTAGTAGCTAGTCTGAGCTGTGACGTCACAGGAAGCAGACAATAAAAAATCCAATTACACACTTTTAAAATGTTCATTCATCCATAAATTTAAACTTTTTTTCCCATGTTGGTACAAATCCGTATGACTTTGACTTTCTTTCTTCTGTAGAACAGAATAGAAGATATTTCAAAGAATGGGAAAGTTGGTGCCAATGAATTGGAATATTAAAAAACATTTAATCTCACAAGGTTATGTATACATTAGGTGTATATATATATATATATATATATAAGATTTTTTTTATATTCAAATGTTACAGTAATTTTCTTATCATCACCAGGGTTGTGTTTACTGGTTTAAAAATACAGTAAAAGCAGCAAAATTGCTAAATAAATACAACTGCTCTCCATTTTAATATATGAAAAATCCTAAATATTGTTTAAAAGGCTGCTTTGCCATCATAGGATCATCATTTTAAATTCTACTAAAGCAGAAAAGTTAGCAATATTTATTAGTAGTAATATTTCACAATATTTTACTGTATGTTTACTGTGCTTTTAAGTAATATAAGTGTATAATAAAAGCCTTGGTGAGGATAGGAGACTTTCTTTTCCCTAAAGCATCTTCAAAAAAAAAAATCCAAACTTCTTACTGGAAATTATGTTTTACATTTTGAGTGAACTATGCTTATATGAGCACCCTAAAAAACTGAAATACGATGTAGTATTTGCAGTTTATATCTTGATTACAATACATTATATTATATATACATTTAAATTATATTTAAATGACCTAAGAGAGAGGTGCTTTTTGCAAGCATATAATATACAGTTCTTACATTTACTTCCAAAAGCTAACTGGACCATACTTGGCTAGCCACACTTTGACACTTTTGTCCAAGCTAACAAATACAGAAATGGCTCTGAGCTGAACCAAAACTGTGATTGACAGCATAGGGTTTACATACAGCTAATGTATCAGGACTGGGTATGAGGCAGGGCTGAGCTCAAAGATAAGTTCAATGCTATGGAATAAAAAAGAAAAAAAATTTCAAACCTTGCCAGAGGCCTTGTCAGATAAGGCAACAGCAAAGAGCTTTTTAACTAACAGATGTAATCCTGAATTTAGCACTGGATTAGTGCATGCATTATTGAGCTTATTGAGCTCCCTCCACAGGTGTGTAGCATTCAGTGCTCTTTCAGCATAAGTTAATTTGCATTTGAACCTTGGAATCACGCGCAACCTTCGAATCAGAAGTCTCGTTGGATTTAAGACTTCATTCTCCGTCACTCCTTTGCTCTTATTTATCCTTAGAATATTTTTACTTCGCTCAGTTCTTTCATGACAGAGTTTGGGGTTTTACAAAAAGTTCTGCACTGACTGAACGTGAGATCCAGCTGGCCTCAGGGCTTTACCTGTGTACAGAGCCGTTTTACTGAGGTCATGGCTTTACTATTGCTTTTGTGCCGTGAAAGAGGGAACCCGAAGGAAACCCTTTGGACTGTAAAATATGATGGATCGACGTGGTCAACAACAAGGGATACAGATTTCTGTGGATATCCCATGGCAATATGCACATGTAGTTCTAGTAAATGAGGACAGAGGAATTCAGATTGGAACTATATTATGCATAATCCTCACAGATATGTTGTGTTAAACTGTAATGAATGAACCTGTTTGGTGTGTATGACAGAATCCATCGCAGTGGGAGGAGAGACGGCTTGTACAAAGACAATCTGTTGCTCAGAGGCTGCACCATCCGCAACACAGAGGAGGCTGTAGGAATCGTCATCTATGCAGGTACGCAGCTTCTTTCCAAAACAGTGCTGGCAAATTAGGCTGTTTTATTGGAGATTACATACATTTAAATCTTCTATTAAAAATGAAATTTACCTTAATTTTTTTTTTCTTTTTTTCTTTTTTTCTTTCTTTTTCTTTACATTCATTGCTTCAAGTATGCAGTTACAAGTACACTAACCTTTTGATACATTTATGGATTGTGAAGGAAACTGTATGACCGTTGTAATCGGTGTTAAATCATTTTCATACTGTATCTAAATTTTATTTAGTATGTACTGTTTTATATTTGTTTTTATATTTTCCCATATTTTAATATTTTGAAATTATTCACATTTTTCTATTTAATTGTAACCAATAATTAAAAAAAACTTTCACAAATAGCATTTAAAAGGAAGACAAACAATATGAACAATAACAATTTTGTGATTTTTTTTTTTTCATGTATACATGCCAATTGTTTTATTACTGGTTTACCTTGTGCTAAATCTTAGGTCATGAAACAAAAGCAATGCTGAACAACAATGGCCCCCGTTATAAACGGAGCAAACTGGAGCGGCAGATGAACGTAGATGTGTTCTGGTGTGTCATCATCCTCCTGGTCATGTGCCTCTTTTCTGCCATTGGTACGTAAAATCTGGCATCTGTAGAGGTTTTTTTAAAAAAAAAATTTATTACTGCTTTTATGACTGAAATGTCTGTGAGGTGTACATATTATGGTTATTTTAAAATGCTGTATGTGACTCATCTAAACTATCCATATAATATTAGTTATTATTGTGTTCATCTTCTTTTAAAAAAAAAAATTAAAAAAAGATGATTTTTTAATCTTTTTATTTTAATATATAAACCACTTTTTATTCCCTTTTCAGCAAAGGGAATTATTTTTATGCTTTTTACCACAAAAAAATTACTACTTCAGTGATAGATGAATGTGTCTGTTTTGAGGAAGCTTTTTAGAGGAAGCAGTGATTTAACTGTTTTGGTATCATTCAACATTTTTAGATTCATTGAACATCTACAGTCAAAGAGATTCCATTTTACCATGCCTTATACAGTCAAGTGTTTGTCTCTGAAACCTCCTCTAGGTCATGGCCTGTGGATGTTCCAATATGGAGATAAGAGGCCTGTCTTTGACGTCCTGAGCCCAGAAGGAACAGACTTATCTCCAGTGGTCTCAGCCATTTATCTCTTCCTGACCATGATTATAGTATTGCAGGTGAATAGCAAGTGGTGTAAGGGGAATGTTATCATGTGGTTCAGATTAACATTGATGCTCCGTATGTAGAAGAACTCTAATTCTTTTAGATTTAAAGTAACCATTAAGTTAAATAATGACTCACTTTTAGTTTTGGATGAACGTTTCCTTTAACTGCCATCTGGTTTTATGCTCAGCGGTAGTTGAAATGATGTCCCTGCATGAACCTTCAACAAACCTCTCTACTTCTCTTTTTCTCTGGTGCAGGTGCTGATCCCAATCTCGCTCTTTGTTTCCATTGAAATAGTGAAAATATGCCAGGTGTACTTTATCCATCAGGACATGGAGCTGTACGATGAGGAAACAGACTCTCACCTCCAATGCAGGGCTCTGAACATCACAGAAGACCTGGGCCAGATGCAGTACATTTTCTCTGATAAGACTGGCACGCTCACCGAAAACAAGATGGTGTTTCGCCGTTGTACTGTGGCAGGAGTCGAGTACTCGCATGACGCCAATGGTTAGGATTCTCAGCCTCTACAGTGCCAATACAAGAGCCAGTGTAGTTCTTTGAAAACCATGAATTATCTGTAAATGAGCAATATGTTATATAAATAATAGGGCTGTCAATTATGTAAAATATTAATAAACTTAATTACATGATATACCAATTAATGTAATTAATCACGATTACAATTAATGGCATATATCAAAAAGCCCCCAATTGAAGATCATTCAAAAACATGTAGCAGAATTAGGTCACACCTTAGTTCAGGGACCAATTCTCACTATTAACCTAATCTAACTATTACCTATGCTTTTTGTTTCAATAAATTCTCATTTATAGTTAATAAGGTAGTCGTTAAGTTTAGATATGAGGTCAATTATGGTCATGCAGAATAATGCAATATGTGTTTTATATGTACTTATAAACAGCCAATACACTAGTAATTAGCATGCTAATAAGCAACCATTTAACTGTAGGAATTGGTGTTGTGTTGTGTAAGTGTTGCCTACAATTATTTTTGAAAGAAATTAATACTTTTATTCAGCAAGGATGCATTTTAAATTGATCATAATTAAAAGTGACATTATAATTTTACAAATGACCATTCCAATAAATGCTGTACTTATAAACTTTACAACTGACTTACTAGCCCTATGTCCCAGTGGTGCAGCTCAGCTCAGACTAGCATGAGGAAAAAGTGCCAGAAGCCTTATGTCTTCAGTGTTCAGCTCAAATGTTTAAAAGAGTGTCTTTCCCACAGCGAGGAGGCTTGCTATGTACCAGGAAATGGATTCAGAGGAGGAGGACTGTACGTCTCATGGTGGCACTCTCCCACGGCGGGACAGCGTCACCAGCCACCAGAGTGGAAAAGTGGTGTTGCGGTCACAGAGCACCAAATCTCACCGTCGCACCGGGAGCAGAGCCGAAGCCAAACGGGCCAGCATTCTGTCCAAACACACTGCCTTCAGCAGTCCCATGGTTAGCAAACACATCTTCTCTGCCTTAAACTGTATTTGTATCGCTCAGTAACCCAGTGCTTAATGATATTTGCTATTTTATTTTATTGGTTTGATAGGAAAAGGACATTACTCCAGATCCCCAGCTCATGGATAAAGTCAATGAGTGCAGCAGTCAGATGGAGTTCATGCGTTTTCACAGTCAGCCCCTGAACCAGATCCCCCCTGACCTGTGTGACATCTTTGACTTTTTTATTGCTCTCACTATCTGCAACACTGTGGTTGTGTCCTCACCCAATCAACCCCGGCAGAAGGTAAGCAGGCCAACCACAAGGAATTAACTGAAACTGACGTTTGCAACTTATTGTAGGTCAGTGATTTTGCAAATTCAGCATTTCAGGAAATTCCATTGAGAAGAAGTTCGTGCAGAAAGTATATAGTAAATTTTATAGTCATTTCAATCCTGGTGGCTTTTTTTTGTCAGGTATCATGCTTCACAAACAGCTGTTGAGGCAATGGATATCGTTTCAATATCGGTTTAAGGTTAAGATTTGTTTTAATTTTAGAACAACTGAAGTGTCTCATGTCAGATTTTGATCACACATACTTAATGCCTTGTGTGTGTGGGCTGTGGTGTTTTTTTGGCCGCAGTTAACTTCCTTTGGTGTCTTTTTTTTTTTTTTGCTGTGTAGAGTTGTAGCAACTTCCTGTTTCTGTGTAAAAGATGTTTATGGTCTATCTTTTAAATGTGTAATTTTGCCCTCTACTAATTTATGTCATAAGATGCCCTCAAAATCCACCTTGTCTGGCGCTATTCCAGCGTCAGCGTATGACCTGCATACTTCTGCAAGTGTGTATGTAAGATCAGGCAGATACTGTCTTGTTCCCCCTTCATTATATAAGTCTGATCTGGAGCTAAGTGATTTGCATTTGGTGTTTGATTAAATTGATGGAGGCTTAAAGTTCTGCTGTAATTCATTTAGTTACCTGTAGTATCTATATCACAGTTTTTTTTTTAATTAATCCGTAATGTAATGTATCAAACCAAGTAGCATCTACAAAAAAATTAATAGCTGCTCTAGTACTAATTAAAATTTTCCTAAACCATTTTTGTGATTTATTTATAACCATTTTAACCATGAATTCTGTTCATACCAGTTTTATTGTAGTGTCTAGTTGATACACTATTAATTTTTTTATTTTTTTTTTATTTTTTTTTTCTGGTTTAATGTTAATTTTAGTTAATAGTTTTGGTATGTTTGTTCTCGTTTTGTGTGTGTGTTTTTTTGGGGGGTTTTTTATATTTTATTTTTTTTTTTTTTTTTTTTTTTTTAAATACATCTCTATAGTTTTTATTCATTTTTATTTCAGTTTTAGCTATTTTAAAACATCAAAATCAAACCTAAATGAGAAACACAGAAAAATTTTGTATTCTATTTCGGTTACCATTTATTTTATTTCTAGTGTTTTCTTATAGTTTCAGTTTTAGTTTGACTCAACTTTAATAATCCTGGTTCACACAGGTGCCCTCATATATTCTTGTAGTTAAAAAAAAGAATTCATTACTTTAATAATTGAAAAATAATCTTTTAGTCGTCTTGTGAATCTTTTTTTTTTTTTTTAATAAACAGCTCTTTTATTTGAAGCTATTGGGTTCATACTGCCGTATGCTTAAGAATTTAAAAACTTCTTGAGGTCACTGCATGTGCGGTTAAAAAATTTGCCTTGCCATCTATTATGGAATGATTTACGAATCATCCTCCCAGTTGGCTGCAATATTGAATGCACACAAATATTTAAGGAGTTTTGTTTTGACAAATGTTTTTTGGATCTTATCAAGGTGCGTCGCTACGAGTTGAAGTCTCCAGTGAAAACCATTGAGGACTTCATCAAGCGCTTCACTCCGAGCCGCCTGACCTCTGGCTCCAACAGCAGCAGCTCCTCCAGTCTGGCCACCAACCGCTCGTCCTCCCATAAAGTGGGCTGCAGCATGCTGTCCTCCCCCTCGGCCGAGAGCACACTCACAAAACTGAACGAGGAGAAGCGTCCGGAGCATGACCTGCAGCATGCCTTCAGCCCTGTCCCACCCAACTTTGATAAAACAAAAGCTTTGGCTCAAGATGAATGCGAGCTCAGATATGAGGCGGAGTCACCGGATGAAGCAGCGCTGGTTTATGCAGCCCGGGCCTATAAGTGTGCTCTTGTCGGTCGTTTACCAGATCAGGTGACTGTAGAGCTTCCACACTTGGGCAAACTGAGCTTTGAGCTTCTGCACACACTGGGCTTTGACTCCACAAGAAAGAGGATGTCAGTGGTGGTGAAACACCCTCTGACTGAGCAAATCATGGTCTACACCAAGGGTGCAGATTCAGTCATCATGGATTTGATCAGACCAGCCACAGGTATGCTAACATTGAGCACATTATTTCTAGGGTTCAATACTTTGCTCTGATCCATAATACGGATGCATTGCAGTGTATTTTTAAAATATAAAGTTTATAAGATTACAGTGAGACAGGTTTGTGTCATGTCCCAAAGCCCCTTTCCATCCCTCCATTTCATAGTTATGTATATGGGTCAAAGACGTCAAGTTGTCTGCATCACAAGAAATATAAAAAAGTGATTTTATGTCCATAGAAAGCACATTAAATGTAAGTAAAGTGTCTGCATGTAAGGGTTCAGATAAGTTTTTGCAGCATAAAATGTCAAATTTTGTTGTAGTAATGTTACATTGTCATTCAGTGTAACGCAATATTTATGTAGAAATTCAAACAACTTGCTTATTCTCACTTGTACAGTTTTGTTTTAAAGCGGAAAAATTTTACTGACAAATAGGCAAAACCTAGGATAGTGGCCAAAAAAAGTAAATTTACAACTAATTAGTATTTTGGGTTAAAGTAAGTCATCTTTTAGTGTGTAATTTTTGATAATATGCCTCACAAGATTGGAACAAGTCTTCAAGGTAACATAATCCTTCAGAAATCATTGTAATATGCTGATTTACTGAGCAAGAAACTTTTTATGAAGATCAGTGTTGAAAATGGTTGTGCTGCTTAATATTTTTGTGAAAAATAAATATTTTTGTATTTTTTATTTTAGAATTAATTATAGAATCCTAATTATAAGATTTAAAAAAAAAAACTTTATAAATGCTTTTATTGCCAATAATTGCAAAAAAAGTAGTTTATAACTGCCTTGAGTGGTGCATTTTTTTATTTTTTTTTGTCATTAATTCAGCCAGTTGTCAATTATTTCTTTATTATTTTTTACAGCCCGGTCATTATAACAAAAAACATAACTCATAACATCTTGTTGAAAAATTAATCTTAATTTTGAAGCTGCTTTTCTGACAGTTTTGCTCCTATCCATCTTGTAGCTTCTAAAAGACACTTTCTATGAATTTTACCATCTTTGATTTCAATCTGTAACTTTTTGAATTATTCTTTTTATTTATTTAATGGCTCTCCTCTTTTATATTTGGAATTCAGATTAACAAACGCCTGGCATGCTGTCAAACCTTCCCCCTCATGAAATGAATCAAATATTCTGGGTTAGTTTATTTTGAAGTTCAGTGTTGATTATGCTTTAGAACGCTTGTTGATCATACTAAAGTTTTAATGAAGTCTGGGGGGTTTTTTTCCCCATGCCCTAGTTAGATGGCATATGAGGCCTATTCCAGCAGAATTAATGAATAACAGCTCAGCCAAATGGCCAAAAGACATCTGATTTCTTCAGAATATTGAAATGGATAGATTTTTTATTTTTTATTTTTTTGTTTAATGTCTCCAAGAAATTGAAAGAGAGATAACCACCGTCTACTTTGGAGCAGACTGCGAAATGATGTGATTTTTCAAGAAAATGTTTTGAATTTTTCATGTCTTTGGAGTGCTGAAAGTGGCCTCTAGATTTTGACATACACTGTTGATCTATGCTGATAGACATTTGATTCCCACATAGTCAGCATGGTAAGGGCAATATGTCCCCTTCACCCAAACATCTTTTGGATGTTGTCCAGATTGTTCTTGGCTCTTGATGTAGCCAAGGGTTTTAGCGGTAATAAACTATCCTAATGGCATAGGTAGACTCGCTTGTTAGTATTCCAGGCACGAGAACAGCTCCAGTGGCAGTTTTCTCTAATGCTGTGTACATAAATGACTGAACAGAAGTACTACATGCACAGCACAGCCCTGTGCTTTATATCTAAATGTCAAGATAACAGCCAAAAAAGGGGAGATAAAACCATGCCTTAGAATAGTTCACAAGTGCTCATCTTTTTGGAGGAAAAAGCAGAATAAATCAGTTTTCTTTCTTTCTTTCTTTCTTTTTTTTTCGGTATGTTACAGATTAGAAAAGAGAATCATTTATCACTTGTTTTCATTAAAAACAAGTCACGTCTGCAAAAAAAATGAATACAAAATAAAAGCATAAGAATAAAACTAATTTATTTAAAGCAGCATTGCATAAGATAGATAGATAATAAAGTACATTTCATCTTCATTCTTCATATTTATTAAAAAAAAAAAAGGAAAAAAAACATCTGTGGTTAATTCATTTTGATTTCATTATTATTGGTTTTTTTTTAGTCTAATTGTTAACATCTTTAAGATTGGCTATACTTGTTTGCTTGTTTGTTTTTAAGTTAATAGCGGATATCTTGCCCTATAGACTTTGACTAAAAGTGCATAAAAGATTTGTGTAATTGAGATGGAGACTTTTTCAGCTGTATGGACAATAAGCTAGTGCCATTGCAAGTAGTTATGTCATTTCATCTTTCTGCCATGTGTTTCGTGGCAGTCTGGAAATGTTTCCATTTAAACCCCAGGTTCATTAGTGTCCAGCCTATGTTGGGGTTAGTTAGCATGAAACTGCACACGCACACACACCCAGACTGTGCCTCACTACAGACTATGACCAGTTTTATTCACAGACACACACGCTCAGTGTATATTCCTGTACTTCTGGAGCTAGAGCCCTGGTTCACCTCTGGGTGTGGGCTTCCAATTAACACAGCAGACCAACTGAATGTACAGTTGCTCCATTCAGAAGCAGTGGGAAGTTTGCCATGCTTGTCTAATGACACAATGCACAAAAAACAGACTACAGGTACCAGCCTGAGCCACACAGCTTTCAAGTCTTAAACAAAAAAATTATTACAACTTAATTGACATAAAGCTGTCTTGACCAGGCAACCATAAAGATTTGGGGAAAAAACACAGTACCGATCTGTTTCCAGTCATTATGTAACGTGTTAGAATGCAGGACATAGACAAAAATGTTCCAAAGTGTGCTCCATTACCAATGTTGGAAAGGACTCAATGTTTTGTTAGGGAATGGCAATCATTTCTGTCTCTCGGTAATAAGAAACTGGTGTGTAATTTTTGTTTCTGTGAGTAGCCGCCTCTGATTAAATTCCAAGACTGAAGTTTCTAGCTACTATATAATCATAACTGCCATGTCTAGTCCTTTTTTGTTGTTGTTTGGTTTGGGGTTATTTTTATTTAATTTTTTTATTTTGGTTGGTTGTTTTGTTTGTATTGATTTCTGTTTTGAGGGTGTTTTTTGTTTTGTTTGTTTTTTAGGCAAGCTTTAATGGTGAAGTAGTAGTTTGTGGTTTTTGTTTGCTTGGTTGTTTATCTTCTAGGGCTCAGTAAAGCTTTCAGCATTCTGTGCACATATTTTTACTTGCTTTTATACATGCTTCTGAAGCATTAAACTTTGGTTCATAGGTCGTTCTACATGGAGTCCATTTGTGTTGCTAGCGGTTTAAAAAATTCCCCACTTAACCTTTTGTGCATTGTTGCATAACTTCTAAAAGACTTTTACTCTTCGCTGTTTGAAAGGTTAAGGGGTTTGCGGCGTGATATAGGGATTTACTTTATCTATAGGTTTATTAAGAACATTACCAGAGTCAATGCATCAGTCTCTGGAAAAACACGTCCAGTCGTCCCACAGTTGCAGGGGTGGTGATGAATCATTCGGTGAAAATGTGAGGTTTGGCACTCTCGCCCCCTCGTCTTGGCTGACGGTCCTCCATGTTGGGAAGTGATCATCCCAAACAGTTTGTTCTGCTCTTCCTGCCAGGAAGCAATGCACTGAGCAATAACACAGGAGCGATAAACCTCAAAATGCTCCGTAGCCAGCTTATCCAGTCAACCTGTCAAAACACTCTGACATCTTGATTAAATCTAATGGCCTTGTTGAGAAAGCCAATGGCAACATAGAGAAACATCCTTGAAGAGGCTGAAAAGATTAGTTTAGCTGTCTGCTTACTATGTGTTTTTCACACTGTGTGTGTTTAATAGTATTAGTTTAGTAAATCCTTCTCTAAATGTTAGAATATTTTGATGAATTGTCTAATTTTGGTTTTATTTGTTTTTGAATTGCAGATGATTGCAAAGGAAAGCGACAAAGGAAAATCTTGTATAAAACTCAAAACTACTTAAATCTTTATGCTGCAGACGGTCTGAGAACACTCTGTATCGCCAAAAAGGTAACACACCAATAACAATTCTTTTCTTTTTTTCTTCTTTTTTTTTTTTTTTTTATATAATATTGATACAAATTTAATTTAATCTTTAATATGAATCCTTAATCAATTGACAGCCCTTCGTTTCATTTTGTCATTAACACTTTTGGTTGGACTTTACTGGATAAAAATAAAGTGTTTGTGTTGGAAAAAGTAAGCACTGATATTGAGATTTTTCCAAGAATGCTGATCTGTGTGACAGATCTCTCAATCTCTGTCTATCTTTTCCTCATCTTTATATATATATATATATATATATATATAATTTTTTTTTTTTTTTTTTTTTTTTTTTTTTTTTTCTCTCTCCATATCTCATGGATGGTAATATATGCTCTCACTCATTTTTCTATGGATCTACTGAGGCAGATTTCTGACAGAATCTTAACCAACAAAATGTTACTTTCCTCTTTTTCCACACTAAAGCCCAGCTGTGATCTAACACTTGCTATATAATTTTAATAAAAAGTATGATTTCTATCTTTTCTTCTTTTTGGCATGTTCATTATCACTGTTGCTAAATAGTCACCTTAACAGAAGGGGAAGCCTTGAACAGCTTGCATACAATTATTTTTCACACAGCTAAGTGTGAATTCATAAATAAATGGAGCTGCTTAAAATTTAACAAGCCTCTTATTGTGTTAGTTTTATTTTTTCCACCTGTTTGTTTTTTAAGCCAGCAACCAGAATACCTTATTGCGTTCTTCTTTCTTTTTCCTTTTTTTTTTTTTTTTTTTTACACATCCCTTTGAAGCTAGAAAAAGTTTTTGAAACCGTCTGACAAGAAGCACTTTATCACAACACAATAATGCTGATGTTGCACCTCTATCAGTGATGTGATTGTATTTGTTTGGTCCAGGTTCTTAGTAAGGAGGAGTATGCCAGTTGGCTACAGCGCCACCTGGAAGCCGAGACAGCCATACAGAGGAGAGAGGAGCTGCTTTTTGATTCTGCATTACGACTAGAGACCAACCTCCAACTTCTGGGTAAAATTAGATCCTAAAGCACTCTTCATCCATCAAGGACTAGTTTACACCTGGTGTTAAAGCTATGGTCACCCAAGAATAAAAATTATTTATGTCATCATTTACTCACCCTCATGTCATTCCAAACCTGTATGAGTTTCTTTCTTCTGCTGAACACAAAAGAAAATGCTTTGAAGAATGTAGTTAACCAAACCGTTACTAGCCCCATTGACTTTCTTAGTATTTTTTTTTTCATGGAAGTCAATGGCGACCAGCAACTGTTTGGTAACCAGCAAAAATCTTTGTTTTTCTTTTCAAAAAGGAGCAACAGGTATTGAGGACAGACTTCAGGATGGGGTTCCCGAGACCATCGCATCTCTGAGGAAAGCAGGCCTTCAGATCTGGGTGCTGACAGGAGATAAACAAGAGACTGCCATCAACATTGCCTATGCCTGCAAACTGCTGGACCCAGAGGAGGAGATAATCACTCTTAATGCTGACTCACAGGTATGCCCAGCATGCACTGCTGCTGCAATCTCTCCTCATGGGCTCTTCTCTTTCTCCTCACTTCCTTCTCCCTCTGAATGCTGACTCATTGAGTGAGGTTCGGTCTGCATTTAATGACTGTTTTAATAAACAATTGATCTGTTGATTACTTTAGCAGCTAATCATTTAGTCAGAATCCTTATCTCCAAACAATATGAAATTGAAGGCCACAAATAATCACTGAACTGAATTTTAAAACCAATTTGTTTCAATTTGAAATGTCTGAAAGAATTGATTTCCTTGAAGTGTCTCAGAATTCTTAAAACTATGGGGAACTGTGTTTCGCATATGCTTTATTAAAAAAGTAACTGTTACTCTCAGGCTGCCCACTCCAGCTGACAACTTGCCTGCAACTACAGAGTTTGCGAAAATATTTAATATCAGTTCTCACAAGGGATTGAAAGCCATTTATAATTAGATTATATCTTTGGTGTAGATTCTGTTTGATATTGTATTTAATTATTTATTCTCTGATTTGATTATTATTCTTGTTTTGCTTTTTGCAACCAGGGATGACAGAAATGTCTGAAGGTATTGCCCATAACTTGTAGGCCTAATTGTTCCAGTTGAAAACACAAACTCTAGTTCCATTTCTCCCACTATTGTTCCTTTTTTTTTTTTTTTTTTTTTTTTCCTCACCTATCAACCATATGAGTGTTTTTTTCCACTATGGGCACTTTAATCTCCCATGGGCTGATAACTTAGTTATATTTAAATAATATTATATAAAATAAACATAACTAATCCTAACACCTTTTTCTCTTGGGAATGCTCGGTTTATCCTTTCGTTATTAGTTTGTCAAATGTCATCTTTAGTTAGTTTAATTATCAGCAACTGCTGTTAAGATTTGGAAAACAAAAGCAGCAGGCACACAATAAATTGTTAAAAAAGAATTGATTACTTTTCAAGTTTTAATCAAGTCAATATTAATATAAATAGGTATTAATTCAACTGTAGCATATTAATTGAAACCGTTACCTGGGACATGAACATGGGTCGTCCGAAGTGCAGTGGCACTATTTGTCGATAAGCTGCCGACAAGGTTGTCAGTGCTGAGATGTTATCTTCAAAGTAAAGTTAGTCATGACCGTTTTTATGTTTAGGGATGCTGCAGTGTTTTTATAAACAATTTTTCCTATGCACAGAATTTTAGATTTGTTTCCCCTTATAATCTTTAATCATTACTTTAAACAGACGTTTTAAATAGAGTAATATTTCCTTTTTATCATTTAACCTGTTCTCTAAGATATCAGCCATCAAAAGTCCATATCAGGCCACCACAAATAGAAAATATTTTGTAAGGTAAATTATTTAGACCTAAAAGACCAAAAGTGTCATATTTGAAAAAACACCCATATATCAAACTATTTGCATATTCCCCTGCATGTCCACTATTAGACTGTAGGTGTTTCCCTCACAGAGCAGCTAGGCTGGCTTGAATGAGCTCTCATGATGTTTCATGATTTTGTCTCCTTGGAGAACACGTGAAGCATCCACATGAGTTTTGTTTTGAAAAAGCACACAGGCAAAGAGCTGTCATACTGGAATGTCTTAATCACCGACTTGCTGTGTTAGTCAGAACTTTTTCTTTGCTTAAAGGGATAGTACACCCAAAAATAAAAATGGTCATCATACTCTCGCCTTTGCGTCATTACAAAGCTTTATGACTTACTTTCTTCTGTGAAACAATTAAGATATTTCAAAGAATGTTGGGAACCATGCTGTATGGATTACTGTTGAACAAAAAAAGAGGACATTTGAGAATATCAATCTCTGTTAGTTTTTTGTTTGTTTGTTTGTTTGTTTTCTTAGTCATAGAAATTTGGAATCACATGAGGGTGACTAAACAATGACAACATTTTCATTTTTGGGTGAAGTATCCTGTTAATAAAAGTGATTTGGTACAGTAATATTGTTATATAATTAAAGACCATAATTCTGATCTTTTTTCTTCTTTTTTTTTTCATTTCCGAGCAGTCTTCTTTTTTTTTTTTTTTTACTTCCCTGTTTGCCAGATGTTGCCTAACTCGAGATCTTCATGATCTTTTAATGACCTTCCTGATTTTTGTGTTTCAATTTAAACTCTCATTAGGAGGCGTGTGCTGTATTGCTCGAGAACAGTCTGCACTACATCCAGGCCAAGTTCCTTTGCAACCCTCGACCAGATCATCAAGCAGCTAGAGACTATGCTGGCATACACTTCTCTTCTCCGGTGTGTTCCCTGCCCTCCTCTGGCCACTCCAGCCCCTTCCTGGTGCACCGGCTAGGGCTGGTGATCGACGGTCGAACCTTGGCCTACGCACTGGACAAGAGTTTGGAGGACAAGTTCCTGGCCGTGGCTCGAAGTTGCAGGTCCGTTCTATGCTGTCGCTCGACTCCTCTGCAGAAGAGCACGGTGGTTAAATTAGTGCGTAACAAGCTCAAGGTCATGACGCTGGCAATAGGTAAGTGCTGGATTCGTTAGTTTTTTTTGTTTGTTTTTTTTATGTAGTGTTTGTTGCAAATGCTTAATCTCAATTGAGTTTTTAACAATGCTTCATTTAGTTGAATTTGTTGCATAAATATTTTTTAAAGCCAGGTCTGCATGTGATGAGCCCCTAGTGGCCATAAACATCACACTGGAGCTGAGAGGATACACACAAAGAACTTCACTGTCTTCCACAGTACTATTGGTAGTGATTGTGTTTAAAGGAGTAGCTCAGCCAGAATTAAAGATGGCATCATTTGCTCACTCTCGCGTTGTTCCAAGATCTTTACGTGCTCATTTCCGGGCAATTACATAAACAGACTGAAGCCCTGAAAGCACACCAATAAGCACCATTAAAATAGTCTATGTGAGGAAAAATTGTCAATCCAACAAAGTCTATCTTAATAATTGAAAGATTTGATCAATTTGGACATTTACCTTTCAAAAGCATTTTAAAAAATGTCTCCGATACTGATCAAAAGTGACAAAAAAGACACATCACTAGGCAAATATTTTATTCAGAAAGTCCATACATACATACATGTTTTTAAAAAGGACTCATGAGGAAAAACAAAAGAATAAAATAGGTTTTCGCTTAAAATATTCAAATATGCCCAGGTTGTCCTTGACTGGAAGCAATGTTTTTAAGTGATTCATGTGAATGATTCCTTTCTGAATTTTGCACTAGTGTTCAGCTCACTGATTCAGTGGGAAGATTATCAGTGCATTATAATGTACTAGTTTTCTGAAGTGCTTGCATTCTTTTTGGAGCTTGAAAGCTTCAGTCTCCATTTATTGTAATTGCATGGAAAATTGCAACCAGTACAAAATATGTCATCAGATGATTTGAGAAGACATGAGGGTGAGCAAATAATTGCTTGAACTGTCCCTTTAAGCAATAACTGGTTCTTTGTTTATAAGAAGCACAAAATGGGTAGTCTAGATGTTCTTTTTTTGGTTGTTTCTCGTACTTTTTGCTTGGCAAGTTGAATTCGGAGATTAATGGTCCCCGGTGTTGCCAAGTAAACATTTCAGCGGTGACTGGACAGCACGTGTCTGTCCTTTCCCCAGCGCAGAATGCCACATTTACAAGCCTACGCAGCACTCTGGCTAATTATCCAGATGGCTTTAGGGAGAGAGAGAGATGCAAGGTGCATCAAGACTGAGCCACCTGCCTGCAAAAAGAGCAGGTTACCTCAGGTCATTCCCCTCCGCCTTAATAAAGATTTTGTAATTCTTTTATGTCTCATGGAAAGACAGGAGCAGGTTTTTTTTAAACATTAACACTGTCATTTTGGATTGGAATGAGAGCGGGAGTGCTCAAACGAGCCTCAGCGGTGCTGTAAATAAATTCCTTTGCCTCGAAATTGACAGACTTCATTACTGAATGAATCAGAGCCTTGCCGTCTTCACCGCGTGACTGTAATGAACGGACATTTATGGTGTACAGACACGTTCACAGCAGATGTTACCGCTTCTCACGCTAAGCATGTTTGCTTTGTTGGTGTACTTCAAATAAAGGTGGTCTTGTTGAATTTGGCTGCCTTGTTTGTTTGTTTCTGTTTGGACAAAGGCGTCTGACGGTCTCAGCGGGCTATTACTTTTCTATATACTTCAAAGCCTACTAGCTTTTTAGCTTGAAAGTCAGCTTTTGATGCGAGCTTGGGGTCAAGTCAGCACTGCGCCTTATGCCTCAGGCAACAGAGGATGATTTTAAAAACCACCCCAAGGCAAATTCAAAGGTCCAAGATAAACATCTTTTGAACACACATTATGTGTTATCTGAAGTACACTCTGCCTCTCACTATACAGAAGTTTCAGACAGAATGTCAATTTACAGTTCATAATCATCTAATTGTGTTGTCTTTTGTCAAAAAAAAAAATATATATATATATTGTCATAAAATTTTGACTTTATGCTCGAAATATTTGGACTTCATTCTCGTAGTATTACGATTTTATTCTCAAAATATTCTGATTTATCTCATAATCTTATTTTTTTTAACGAGGCACTAAAACGCAGTCGTATTCAGGAGCTTTTCTTTAGTGAAAGCACATTTTCTGTAGTTCTTCAGCCTGTTTTAGCTTTGGGTGTTCTTTATTTTATAAGACTAGACTAATTACCAGCATTTTTGTGATTGTACTCTGGTTGAGGTTTTAGTTAAATATTTTAACAGCGCGCCTCGTTCAGTTTATGTAGGGCTCAATTGAATTTTAAAACAAAACAATTATACAGAACAGGAATGAAACAAATCCAAAATATCAGATTTTCAGTCAAGAAGTTAATTTGAACCAGTTAGATCCTTTGCTAGTTAAACATTCCTATACTGATTTGCAGCTCAGACTTGAGCTTGAACTGATGAATGGAATGCAAAATTTCGCATGACTGCCCCCTCTTTGGGTTCCTGTGTGATTTGACTTTGTAGTAAGCATTTTTCAGATGTGTAAAAGGTGACATTGATGTAAAGTCATGTCACCCTGCTAATGCACTCTGTCATTCCAGTTAATTTCAGAAACCCCAGCTTGTTTCTGGGCTCTTTTGTGGTTAATTTATGTTGTTTATTTTTGCCAGCAGAGCACTTTGCTGCTGATGCAATGTTTGCATTAATGCAGGCTGACATTGTGCAAAGTGAAACGGAATTGATAACTCATTTACCCCTCTTTGTCACCCTTTTTTGTTTCTGGTTTTCTCATTCATCCTAGGTGACGGAGCTAATGATGTTAGTATGATCCAAGTGGCTGATGTAGGGGTGGGGATCTCTGGACAGGAGGGCATGCAGGTAAGGAGAAACTGAAAAGATCAAGGGAAAGTAATGCTGACAAAGGTGTTTGAAAGAGGATGGTGGAGTCATACATTGTGGCAACATTTTATACACTGGCTTTAAGAGGGAAATACAAGAGGAATGAGCATTGCAAAGCAGGATTGCACAGTTAATGCACCAAGGTTCTGGATATACATAATTCATGTTTTATGAAGACGTTTTGGCCAAGATACGGAGACAGCCTGTACTCAGACAGTTAATAAATGGTACCTTACACCAGTGGTTCACGACCCAATTATGAGTTGCAGTCTCTTCTGACAAGGTCAGCAACAGGGAAAACAACTCTAAATACAAATAATTAAATGCTTTTAACCATATTATTGAGAATAGTTACATATTTTTATATTTTGTTTAACAGCATAAATTATACAGGTTGAACACACAATGGGTGGTTATGTGTATATGTGTGTATGTGTGTGTGTGTGTGTGTATATATATATGTGTGTGTGTATATATATATATAATTTATATATTACACACACATACAGCAGTATTATGAAATATTTGGTAACACTTTAGAAAAGGTAACAACTTGCTGCTTATTAATAGTTTGTAGGGTAGTTAAGTTTAGGTATAGAGTAGTATTAGGGATGTAGATTAAGGTCATGTAGAATAATGTGCTTAATGAGCACTAATAAATAGCTAATATTCCAGTAATATGCATGATAATAAGCAACTAATAGGTGTAACTATAAAACAAATTTCTTATCAAGGTTAAAGACCGTTAAGTATATTTCTGAAACCATTGAATGTACAAAAGAATGTTATTTTTTTTAACATTATAATTGTCTTTGCTATCGTTTTAGATGTTTAATGCATCCTTTTTGAATAAGATAATTTTTTTCCTTTTAAAACATATCTTACTGGTCCCAGAATTTAGTATAAATTGCATTGATTTTTTAACGCGGTTTAAAAAAATGCTTGATTTTAGGAAAAAATTTTTTTATTTTTTTTTGTCTTTTACAATAAAGAATTTTGGTACTGTATTATATTGCCACATATTTCATAAATTTGTAATATGGGTCCTAAAGCAGACCTATTTGAAAAACTCTTTCCCTGATATATTGACACATGCCTTTTCTTAAGGACAGTTAACCTAAATGCACTGTATGCAGTGGCAGCAGTTTTGCTTTGTTTGGTCAATATGCAGCATATGGTTGCTTCAGTAGATCATTTATAAAACTTGTTCAACGCTGGGAACAGCCTTTCTCTTTCTGGTTCCTCAGAAAATCTCCACTTTGCCCACAAATGGCTTACCCACCCTCTTCAGCACTGTTCTCAGTGGCAGGCCTACATAATATACATCCTGTTAAGGTGAGAAGAGAGACAGGAAGCGCCATGAGCTCATCTGGTTGATGCTTCGTCTCATGCGTCATTCAGATTAATTAATTCAGCGAAAGATCTGGACGTAATGAGGCACCCACTCTGTGTGCCAAAGTGCTCTTCTTATCCGAGATCTCGTTGAGGTCACTGCTCAGTATTAACAACCCTAATGAGAATCTGTTTATGACTCTGTCCCGTAGACCATAATGTACCAAACATAGTAGGGTAATAACTGATCTCACCTGCTTTTTTATGCTTTCATGATGTGGAGAGAATGACAACGAGGAGGGAGAACATAGCTGATGCGGCTGTCAGGCCAATTGTAACTGATTAAAATCCCAAATGCCATTAGAGGCGACAAGGCGGTATCTGTCATGCTGATAGATGACATGTTAACTGCCTGACGCGTGCAGCTGTCGAAAACATATGATAAAGAATAGATGGGTGATGGACGGGGGATCATTTTCACCAGATTCCAGTCAGGAAGGCTTTTCATAATTTCTTTTATGCAAAAATGTCCTCACAAGGGTTTTGTCACCAGACTGATGTTAATCTTTTGTCTTGTGAATGTATATGGATGCCATGCCACTATGTGTGTGTCTCACTTGATAGATCTTGGGCCTCGAGACAGATGTCGTCTAAATCCTGTTTATATGAATGTGGTCTTATATGAACTCAATGGGCGAATATGTAACATTAAAGGAAAGGAGTGCATTTTTTTACCTTTTATTTAACATAAAGGTAAAAGAATATATAAAAGTATTTAACATATATACTTTTGCACAAGCATAAAATAAAACCCTTTTTTTTGTATGTTTAAACCTATTCGTGCTCTAGTGTGGTCCATTGCTTTGTGAAAATAGGTTTAATTGTATTGAACATTGTATTAACGTTTACTGTCTTCACTGTTCTGTTCACATTGTTTGCTTAGGCGGTAATGGCCAGTGACTTTGCCCTGCCGCGGTTTCGATACCTGCAGAAGCTGCTCTTGGTTCACGGCCATTGGTGTTACTCTCGTCTCGCCAACATGATCCTCTACTTCTTCTACAAAAATGCTGTGAGACCCTGAAGTTTGCTGATTTCCTGATTATAGTTAGCATATTATATAGGTTATTAACTACTGTAAAGGGACTTTTAAAAAATTATTTGACAGTAATAATGCATAGTAGATGCCTGGTCATTTTTACAAACAAACTCTTTGATAGTGATCAGTGTTGTATTACATTGAATGAGGTTTATTTTTTTAATAATGATTAGCTTGATGTATATTATACTTGCATGGCTAAGAAATACCTAAATGTGACCCTGAACCACAAACTATCTTCATTATACATTTATACATCAGATTTATACATAATTTATACTGAATAAATAAGCTTTCCTTTGATTTATGGCTTGTTAGGATAGTACAATATTTGGCAGAGATGCAACTATTTTGAAAATTTGGAATTTTGAAGGTGCAAAGACTTATTTATTTAATCATAAATAAACAGTGTGTATATACATAAATTATGTAAACAATAAATATTATTTTGGATGTGATTAGTCTCAGTCAATCTTTTGACAGCACTAGCCTTATAGTCTTTAAAACATAACTTTTGTTCTCTGAAAGTATTAATGCTTTAAACCTAAAGATAACGTGTAATTCAGCCATTATTAAAAAAATGCTCTGCTCAGTCGAATAGAATAGCTGTGTAATAATGCATCCAGTTTAACAGGTTGAAGTTTCATGATGTGTGTAGTTTATAACTCGAAGCTCTTAAACGTTGTTGTCTGTTCTTCATATACTCTTTGATTAATGAAGATCTATTCTTGGGGAGGTCCTAGAAACGTCTTGGACGTAATGAAGATGCATGACTTATAATGAGGCAACAGCTGCAGACCTCATTGTAGATTCTTTTTTTTTTGTGTCTTTCTCACCTTTTTTTCCCCCTCTATTGTGCTGTGTTTCTCTCTCTAGATGTTCGTTGCCCTCATCTTTTGGTATCAGTTTTACTGCGGGTTCTCTGGGTCAGCCATGGTTGATCAGTGGTACCTGATCTTCTTCAACCTGATGTTCTCCGCATTCCCTCAGCTCATCACCGGCACCCTGGACAAAGATGTGTCAGCAGAAACCCTGCAGGAGTTGCCGCAGCTCTACATGAACGGACAAAACTCAGAGGTACATGCTGATTGGACAGAACATAATTACACCATCCGTGAACTGCGTAAATTGAATTATAATTGGGAGCAAAAAGACTATTGAAAATGTGATGTAAATGGTAAATAAAAACCCATGAACAGCGTTTTGCCACATGTATTCACACATGAGTTGCCTGTGGTTTGCAGTGTCAGCGCTTCCTCTATAAGCAGATGAAGTATATTACCCATGCAGCGTTTGCCACAGTTATTGCTTTGATTGTTTTTTGCTGACCCGTTTCAAAGTGGGTCTTTTATTCTGCGCCGGGTTTCATGAGGGAGAAAACAGCACGAGCAAGAGCAAACATTTTATAAAAACCACTAATCATCTTGAGAGTGGTGAAATTTTGCAACCTGGGATAATTAAACTGCATCGGTTGCCTCTGCTTTGCTAACCATATGCCTCTGCAGAGGTCTTCCTTTGATTTGATTTATTCACAAACCATTTATTTGCATCTGTGACTCCATTAAGGGAAACATCTAGTGACATTATAATAAAACACGGTCGTCGTGGAATGGTTTGTGTCTGGATCTGATTGTTTGAATTTTTTTTTTTTTCAGGAATATAAACCCTACATGTTCTGGATGAACATGATTGATGCCTTCTACCAAAGCCTCATCTGTTTCTTCATCCCTTACTTTGTAAGTTTGATTGGAACGTTTAAGCATTCGCTGAAATTTCCATGCAAAGTCCATGGCTGTTCAAGTATGTCTTCCTTAAGATGGAGGTTTAAAGTTTGAGTGCACTGCAGAAATGTGCGGGAAAAAATTCAAAGAAAAAGTTACTTCAGGCAAGACATTAATGCTGATTTGCATAGATTGTGTCTTCAATATAAGTGTATTTCGTCTATTGAACTAGCAGATTTGAGGTTTATAATTAATGCTTTAAACTATTTTTTGATATTTTACCTGCACTTTTTGCAGTGTGCTGTGCATGTAAAAGTAAAATAAAAAAGTAGTGTGTGTAAGTAATCAACAGTGTTGTGTGCATGTCATATATTTGCAGGCTTACGTTGACTCTGATGTGGATTTGTTTACATGGGGCACTCCCATCACCACGTTGGCACTCTTCACTATTTTGCTGCACTTAGGCATAGAAACCAAAACCTGGGTGAGTCTTCTTTTATATTATGCAAAATGTAATAGAATTTAGTGGCTCAA
Organism: Enteromius argenteus; assembly: GCA_032357425.1. Taxonomy (NCBI): domain Eukaryota; kingdom Metazoa; phylum Chordata; class Actinopteri; order Cypriniformes; family Cyprinidae; genus Enteromius; species Enteromius argenteus. The sequence goes on along the minus strand of JAUCMR010021793.1, from coordinate 516 downwards.
ACTCACTCCTAACCACTCAATCTTCATGGGTCTTCTGTACTGCTTTTGCAGTGTAAAGACGGTTGTGCACTTGTTATGATTGGTGAGGGTCTTTGGTTAAACCTACTTATTCTGTTTCTTATCCTAAACACCATTTGCAAAAATGCTGATAAGAGTAGTGAAGTCTGTTTTCTATCTGATTAATGTTTATTTCAATAAATCGATCGAGTAGTTTGTTTACACCATCAGTTAGTTCAAGGATGTCCCTGCGTGACATTTTACATGTTTATAGTTTAATGTTGTTTATTTGTGTATTTATATTAATGTGGTCCATGGAATGTTTTTAACATTATTTAAATTCTAACAATAATTTTAAATTAGTTGTAATAATAATAAAATATTATATTATAATAAAAATAAAAATTATTCTTTCATTAATCCACTTATGATTTTTTTTTTATTTTATATTTAATTCTTTTTTTTAATTGGCCATAATTTGAGTGATTTAAGACTTTAAAAGTTTTAAATTTTTATTTA
>JAUCMR010021791.1:0-10028 GCA_032357425.1 Enteromius argenteus | reverse complement strand
ATCAGAAACTTCACAGCTCAGTGTGGCCTTTTGGGAGGTTGAAACCTTCACCTCCTTCTGATAAGAGTCTTTGTTGGTAAAGGCAGCTTGAATGTCTGTTTGGGCAATGGAGAATATGAGAAAACATTATTCTCTGAGTAAATCTATAATTCAAGATTACATAAAATTATATAGATACAGCAAACACTGAATGCTTATGAAATTAGGAATACAAAATAAACTGCAAATGAATCCCCAAAAAAAGCTAATTACATTGCAGACTGTAACCTGTTTTTGGTTCTGTACCAATGAAATGGGCAACAAATTCTTCTACTTGTCATTGTACCTCTTCTTGAAGACACATTGATAAAATCTAGCGAGGCAATGCATATATCAAACTTTTTTGTTCAACCCAACAGACAAGCACAAGGACATACCTGTCACTTGAATTTTAAAGGCAAGCTTCTCTTTTCCAGCTTCACAGATATATTCTCCAGCATCCTTCTTTTCCACATTATCCAGCACCAGTTGGCGGCTTTTACCCTTTGACTCCATGTGGACAGTCTTACTGGAACTCAACTGTGTGCCATCCTTGAACCATTTCACCTCAGTCTTGACGTCAGACACTTCACAGCTCAGTGTGGCTTTCTGGGATGCTGAAACCTTCACTTCCTTCTGATAAGAGTCTTTGTTGGAGAAGGTAGCTTGAATGTCTGGTGCAGAAATTAAAATTTAGAAATAGTCCCAGAATCTGGATTTAGTAGTTTGCACATGTTTGACTGAGTCACTGGAACCTTAAAAAAAAACAAGCCAAAACACTGACATGATGTTCTTACCTTCAACGCAAATCTTAAAGACCAGCTTTTCATTTCCAATTTCACAGGTATATTCTCCAGCATCCTTCTTCTGCACATTCTCCAGCAGCAGCTGGCGACTCTTGCCCTTTGACTCCATGTAGACAGTCTTACTGGAGCTCAACTGCTTGCCATCCTTGAACCATTTCACCTCAGTCTTGGGGTCAGAAACCTCACAGCTCAGTGTGGCCTTCTGGGAAACTGCTACTCTAACCTCCTTCTGGTAGGAGTCCTTGTTGGAGAAAGTGGCTTGAATGTCTGGGGCAGATGTAAAGATTTACAGTAAAAATACAGTATCAGAAACTGCATTTAATTTTATGCAAACATTGGTTTAGTCATAGTTGATTGAGTCACTGTAACCTTAAAAAAGCCAAAACGCTAGCATGTTGTTCTTACCTTCCACCCGAATCTTAAAGACCAGCTTTTCATTTCCAGCTTCACAGGTATATTCTCCAGCATCCTTCTTTTCCACATTCTCCAGCACCAGCTGACGACTCTTGCCCTTCGACTCCATGTGGACAGTCTTACTGGAAATCAACTGCTTGCCATCCTTGAACCATTTCACTTCAGTTTTTGCATCAGAAACTTCACAGCTCAGTGTGGCCTTTTGGGAGGTTGAAACCTTCACCTCCTTCTGATAAGAGTCTTTGTTGGAGAAAGCAGCACGTGTTTCTAAAAAGAACATTCATTGTGAAACATCAGAAAGGATACAGTTAAGTACTGCAAAAAGACCTCAAACATCTCCAAAATAGACAAAAACACACTGGCTTAATAATACATGTTTTGTGCAAATTTCAATAACCTCTAAGTGAGACTAATCTATAATTGTCTGTTATTGAATTTTCCTTTTATAACTACATTACTTTAGGTACTCGGAAAAGAGCTCTACCTTTCAAAGGACCATTACTGTCCTCAGTAAGATCTGACACTGGCATAATAAATGACATGCTAAACTTTAATATAACTTATACAAGGCTGGTATAACTTTTAATTTCACTTATTAAATCATTTATTAGCTGTAAGAGCATTTAGCGTTTAGCTTCACTGTTCAAAAAACCATAAAGTTATGACATTAATTAGGTATTGTGGCATGTCTGATTAATCCTGCTCGTTTAAATTTTTAGTTTCAGACTAATTAGCGCATAGTCTTACCTTTTATCTTGACCAGGAATGTCATTTTGTCCTCTGCCGTCTCACACGAATAGTGTCCTTCATCGCTCTGCTTGGCACCCCTGATGACCAGCTTCCTTTGTGTCCCCTGAGATATAAAAGTTGTCCTCTTGTCCTCCATTATTTCTATCTGTTCTTTCTTCCACACAACAGCAGTTCCAGGAGAAGCAACATCACAGCTCAACACCACGTCGCCCACCAGAGCATCACTCTCTTGGGGCTGAGCCCTCGGCTTGTTAACAAACTTGGCTGGTTCTTCTATTAGGGGAAAATGGAGAATTAGATGCCACGCCTCTCTGATTTCAACATGATTAGGTAGAGAAAATACACATATTATTAAACACGGCGTAAGAAACAGGGACATCCACTGTCTATTTGTATATAATTTGACAGTGAAAAATGTTAACGCACAAATGTGACAACCCAAACTCTTTGATTTACATGTATTTAGACAGGAACTGGCAGTATCTCCAAGTCTAAATTTATATACAGGCTAAAAAAACCATAAGATAACTGAAGGTCCGAAACTGAAGCGGCTTGTTTCACCTTTAAGGGCAAGCTGAACAGACATTTTATCGCCATCACACATGCACTCATAGATGCCCACGTCTTCACAGTCAACGTTGTGGACTGTCAGTATGCGTTTACGCTCCACACTTGTGGCTTCATATTTTTTACCCATCCTCAGTTCCTTCCCATTCTTCATCCAAACAACCTAAAGCACAGACAGTACAAGCAGTTATCTTAAAAAAAAAAAAAAACGACATCCCATCATGTCCACAGATTTAATAGAAATTTGGTGTTTGTCCCTTTGGGCAATGCATCTCAAAACTTAAAATACTTTTATTTATTGTGGGGTTTTTTTTTCATTAAAAAAAGTGCATGTTGTCACCTGGATGCTTGAATCGGACACTTCTGTGTACATCTTAGCAGAGGAGTGCATGCTGTAAGTAAACACCTCCACCTCAGAAGACTTATTGGTGAAACGTGCGCGTGCGGCTAGAGAAGATCAATACAAAATATCATGAATGTTGAAGTTATTCTGTTTAAGTTTTCAGAAACGCTTCCTTTCTTACCTTCCACACTAAGCGTAGAAACACTTTGAGATCCGCCACCTACAAACTTGACCTGTGCTCCATTTAATTCCATGGACACCTCTCTGATGACCAGCGTGTGTGTGGTCTTTGAGCGTGTGATCAGATACTCAGATCCACTGCGGATCATTCTGTCATTTATTGTCCAGGAGCCGGAACATACGGCTGAGAGTTCAACAGTGAAGGATGCTTCTTCACCTACATGTGCTCTGCAGTTCACCAGGCCTGTCTTCACTGATGCTGTGGGCTCTGAACAAATAAACTTAACTATATTTACTGGAACACATGGATTTAAAAGAGTTTATTTTAGTTTTAATATAAAGACTTTCATTCTCACCTAGGTAAAACGTTCCAGGAACCTCCAAGTAGGCACTCTGACCAAAATCATTGACCGCTGAGATGCGGAACTGATAGCTCGCTTCTTCTGAAATTTCGCTGATGGTGTATTCAGTGCTAGACACAGTCATACTAGTGACTTTAACCCAGGTTTGGGCTCCCACCTTCCTGCGTTCAATGATATAGCCGGTGATGGGCACAGGTCGTTCACTGTCTGGTGGAGACCAGCACAGTGTGATTGATGAATCTGTCTTGTTCCGCACCACTGGCTCAACTGGCGGATCTGGGGGATGTTTCCTTGGTGCTGAGGTAAAAGTTTATAATATTGTTAATCAGCAAATGGAATCTCTCTCTAAACGTCAAAAGCAATTATGTTTACTGTTGAAACATTATTAAAGAAATTCACTAGTACAGTCACCACATAGTAGCTGTGGTGTCATTCAAGTTAACATCAATATAATAGCAAATAACATAGGAAACCACTTGTGAAATCTTGTGGTCTAATTTACAAATGCATTCACCTGTGACAGAGAAGCGGGTGGATGTCTTGCAGTCAAGGGCATTGAAGGCCACCTCACCCGAGTCCTCTGCAGTGCATTCACGAATGGTCAGAGTGTACTGTCTGTTAATGCGGGCGATAATAATTCGGGAGTCCTCTTTCAGCCTTTCCCCATTCCTGGTCCAATATGCATCATCTACCGGTTTCTCCAGTTCCACACAGAAGATCACGGTATCACTAACCGGCACCACTGTCCTCCTCGGCAGCTTTTTAGTGATGTTGCCTGAAAGAGCAGAGAAAAACCACATGAAGAATGTTTTGCGTTGCACCAGGTTATTCATCACCATTCTGGCCACCCATATTGGAATAGCTTCCTCTCAGAGCTTTTACCCAGCACTGTAAGTTCAGCCACAGTGCGGCTGCCTTCATTCATCTCACAGATGTACACGGCATCATCATTGGTGGTGACGTTATGAATAGTAAGGCGGCGCAGGGTCCCGTCAATATCCATGCGGTACTTGGCATTTTCCTCCAGACGGGTCTCCTCCATAAACCAACTGGCCTTTGTGTTCGGCACCGGTACCTCACACTGCAGAGTTGCTGTTTCCTTTTCCTTCACCTCGACATCTTGTAACTTCTTTTTGAAGGGAATCTTTGGCTCTGGCAAGGATACATATTAGTGAGCATACAGAAGACAATTTCTTTTTAGCTGGCAGTCATGATCTGGCAGTGTTCTACAATTTGGTTTCATATTGACTGGGTCTCCAAAAATGTATGTATATTGGGTTAATTTAAGGGGGAAACACCTTTAAAGAAATAACAGCATATAAGGCAAGAAAAAAGCTGACCATCAAATAAAATAAATGCATTTCTTACATTATATGAGGTTTAATATGTTTGTATTCGCACTCAAAGTACAGTATGCCTTTGGCTCTGCTTTACCATCATTTGAAATCTGAACATGTTTACAAAAAAACAGCCTTAAATGTCATGAACTTCACACTCCTAATCCCTTCACATGGGCGTCACTGCACTTTGCACTGCAACGGTGGACTGGTATTCGGCTAAGTTTCTGTGACCTTTCTCTAAGGTGCCTGTGGCATGAGAGTCAAGATTAAGACACAGGAACAAGGTAGCAAAACATTATTGCTACACTACTTCTAGCTAAAATTAGAACTCTGTATAAATACTAAATGTGTACACCTGTGAAGATTATTATATCAACATAGGCTTAGTTAGCAAATAATTAGGATATAGACTAATGCTGCAAACCTGAAGACGTCACTTGGAAAGTCACCCACATAACGGTGTGAGAAATGAGTTTACAGCTAGCTATCATAACAACTGTGAACTAATCATCACTAGCAGAAAATAGGTGTAATGCTACACCGTCTTCGAACACTTGCAAGCACTTTGCTAAGCAGAGACTGAGCTGGAAGGCAAAGATGACTGTCATTAGTTGATAAAATTACAATTTAAAGGCTGGTGATTTATTAGGGCCAACTGTATTTTAACATGGTCATTATTGTGCTGACGTACGTAGTAATCGTATGTGCCAGCCTCAATAAAATTACGATATTCTCTGACTGATACATTATTTCTAAACCACTGTACTTGTAGTTTTAAGATTAAGCTTATGATTGCACAAAGTTTTTTTTTTTTTTTTTATCTGGTCACTTTTGTTTACTGATTGGCTATATATTTTGGAAAATACACCACGCCCAAGACACAGCAATCCAAAAACTTAAACCATTTCAGGAGGAGACATATACAAGACATGACTCAGCTAAGTATAAATGGATCCGGTTGTTCAAGCCACAAATGAAAACTTACACTGAGTAGTCCTTTTTGGGAGAAGTAAGTTCGCAAGCTTCAAAAATGACATGGGTTTAGTTTTCCACCCCACATAAGCAATAATATCGGCTTTGGTCCGAGTGTAAGCTGAATGTACATACATACTCTGACAGCAGATGGATCAATTAGTGTGCATAAAGTAAGTACCTGCAGACATTATTCTTACCTTTGACAATCACTAGCACAGCGCTATAGGTTTGTCCAGCCAAGTTGGATGCATTGCAGGTGTAAAGCCCATTATCACTTTGTTTGCAGTAGAGCACCTTGAGGATGAAGTTCTCCGCCTGGTCCTCATACATAACATGTCTGCGGCCCTCACTGATGTTCGCCCCATCCTTCCTCCAGATGATCTGAGGTTTGGGATGGCCTGTGACGAAACAGCTAAGCTTGGCGTGTTTACCCTCGGTCACCGTACAGGTGCGGGTAAACACACCTTTGGGCAACATGCTGGTTAAAGCCGAAACCCTCTGCTCCTGATCATAGGCGAGTCCCAAGCTTCCAAGCTCCTCGGTGATCATGGAAGATGAAGATGTAAGCGTGGTTGAGGAACTTTCCATGGTTCGGTATAAGGAGATGTCCTTCCGCATTTCTTCTTTCCGCTTCTGCATGTGCGAGAGGAGGGATGTGCTCTTGTCTGCATTCAGGAGACGAGTATCTTGAAGGTCGACCACCAAAGCAGCAGCGGACTGAGCACGGCCGATGGAGTTCTGCGCACGGCAGGTGTAGGTACCACTGTCCAAGCTCCTAACACTCTGGATCCTCAAGGAGCTGGAGTCCTTTTCCGAGGTTATCTTGATGCGGTTGGTCTCACCCAGGTAGCGACCATCTTTTTCCCAGTCAAAGTTGGGTGTTGGATGCGCTACCACACGACAATAGAAGGTAACATCGCCCCCTAGACCCACACGGGTGGAGACAGGCTTTAGTGTAAACACTGGGGCCCGTTCAGTCACAGTTTCCGGCAGTCCCACCTTCAGGGTCACAGCTGCATATGCCTCTCCGACATTGTTATTGGCACGACACATGTACTGACCGCTGTCTTCTAGAGTTAGATCGTAGATGGTAAGTCGGTAAACGTCTCCATCTTCTACTTTTTTGAAGCGTCCACCTGCTGAAAGAAGCATCTTGTCTTTCTCCCAGGTGACCACAGGAACAGGGTTTCCCACAATAGTGCAGCTGAGGGAGGCATCTCGTCCAACGCACAGCGAGAAGGCCTTGGGTCGAGTTAAGAAGCGTGGAGCCCCACCAAATAGATTCTGATCCATTCTTGCTTTCTGCAGAGATGAAACAAGACACTTCAATAAAAAATTTAAGTTGTGGTCAATGCATAGAGGAGAAACATAAGAACATATTTTACATATTTGCATCTCGTCACCATTGAATCGCACAACTAAACTCAAGGACGTTTCCAAAAAGCTGCTTTTCAAATAATAATATTGTAAGGCAGTGTGAATAAAGAGGGTCTGCTAATGACAAATAACCATGTCAAGAAGATCCTGAAATAGACATTTTGAGAAATGAGAGATGCCTACTTTTAGAGATGCCCGCTCAAACCTCTCCATATCCCACCACACATTTTAAAAAATACATATAGTCAATTTAGAGAGTCAAATGTATAAACAAAGCATTAACACAAGTTTGCCATGTTTGAGAATTTGTCTTTTTCTATGCAGAACCACACATGCTGATATATAATGCAATATTGTCACACTTTCCTGCATGCAATAAAAAAATAAAATCTGGTGGAAAATAAAAATTAAGGAATATATCTTTGAAGAGCAGAACAAGCCATTGATATCTTTTGTCAATTTTCTAAAAAAAAAAAGATAACAAATGTGAATTTAACTGACTGAAAGTTATATTGTCATTGTTTAGGGGGATAAGGACATCAGAGCAAATGGACATGCACTAGAAGTCACAAAACATTGTAAACACAGTTAACACTTTTGACAAAACTTAAGCAATGGCCAGTGTAAAATAACCTAGGAAGCCTTCTATTCAGAAACAACAATCACACTGACATGCATTATAAAATTAATTAAATTGGATCTAATATCTTCAACAGAACAATGGATGATCTAGTGAAATCTCACCACAGACGGTCAGTTTTACTGAGGTGTGTTTAATGAGCTAGAAATGTAGTGTAACAAAGTTAAACAAAAGGATGTTGGTCTTTGAAAAGCATGACATTTGCCATCTCTAACACCTCACTCCCCTGAGCTGCCTGTCCCAAAAATAACCTCAGCTGTCGGGCTCCGTCTGCACTATGTCCATTTGTAGAAGAGATTTGACCTGCTGTGTGATATATATGTTTTTGTCAATGGCAACTTAGAAATTTCTTTCCAAAGAGAAGCAGACGTTTGGATCTCTTCTTGGGATAATTAAAAAAAAAAAATAGTTTTCATAAATAAAAACATTAACACTTAAACTGAGCTGTTATTAATGTAAACTTGACACATGTAATAAAATAGCATAGAAACATTGAAAAGACGAGAGAGAAAAAATTCCCTCAGATACCGAAAGTTTCACGCTTTAATATTTTATAACGATTTAAAAAAAAAATCGCTTACCTTTTTCCCGTCAAGCTACTGATATGAACCGGTGCAGATGTTCATAAATATCCGATGTTGGCATGTGAAGATATCCTCGTGAAAACAGGTAAATTCCGTGAACTGTAGAGGGGGAGGACAGTGTGTTTTATCCCCCAGTGTCTTTGCTTTCTGTGTGACGCTTCTGTCTCGGTCCAACCTCCCGTTGAAAATAGATCCGTCACTTACCGGAGCAAATGTCGGACTAAGGTGAAGTGACAAGACAGTTATTGTTGACCAGCCGCTTCACCTCAACCTATACAGCAAACCGTTTTAGCATTTTAGCCAGTTTCTCCAAATGAAGCTCTTGGGAGTTTGTGCAAAGCTATTGCTTTATTCACTTACTGCCGTAATAAATTGCACATTCTATTATTGCATTCTATGGAGTCAATCACTGTTGCAGTAGATAGGCTACTTCTGACTAGTGCAATAGCCACAAGGGAGATTATAAATGACATTGCATTACATTAAATATGATAGATATGCCTATTTTTCAAATCAGAAAGAGCTTTATTGCCAAGTATGTTTGCACATACAAGGAATTTGTTTTGGTGTCACAGCTTCCAGTACACAGGGACAACAACAACACAACGAAGAATAAAATAAAAATTAGAAACACAATAATAAATTTAAGTAAATAAACTGTGAATTGTATGTACAGGTGTGCTATAGATTAAATAGAAATAGTATAAAAATTATGATTAGAAATGATAATTGCACATATTTTTATTGCACAGTGGGAGAACTATTGACTGTTCATGAGGTAGAGAAACTATCTGCTCTTGATAAATTACTGACATAAATTTGTGGCATGCTTTAAAGGATTAACATCCTTTTCTTTATATTTGAACAAACCTGCAAATTACAGTGTGACTTTAGATTCACCTTAGTACAGTAAGAAAACTATTTCATTTTTATTTCACTAAAATTAAACTCCCTCACAAAGCCGTGTGAAGGTTTAGTTATTCCTCTCCTGATTGTCTCATATTTTCCTGAATGACTAGCGGGTCTTTCCCGTTATCTGTTCCAGTGTGCCTGTTGATTGACAGCAGCAGATTGGCCAGGCTCACATTTAAAACTGTCTGAAACTCAAGCAGTGGGATCAGTCGAACTCTTTGGTGGGAGGGATAATTTTGAGCTCAGCTCTATGTTGCTTTAGTTTGCAAATGTGCAACTTTCACAATCCTGCCTGGTTTTAATGTAACACAAGTGCCCAGTGCTTGTACTTCAATGCTTAAAACTAGAGGTCTGGTTATGCAAATTATCCATGCTTTCTTCTATTAAGAACTGGTTTTAACTCTTAACTACTGTAAGTGTTCCATGCATGGACACAGATAAACTGCAGATGCACTGCTAACTCTTTAAGATACATAGAGTTCACTGTAGTATATATATATATGTACACACACACACACAGAGAGAGAGAATACTATAAATACAAAATACTGATCAGATCAAGTTGTTTCTAAACATATTAAGTGAGAAAGTTTGCTAATATTAACTTGGAGCTAAATATACTAGCAGGGAGATATAGTGGGATGTACATTTTTTAAAGTCTACTGTACTTTGATAGATGTGCTAAATACATTTAAAATAATGCATTTGAGAAAAAGTATTTGTTTAAGTATTTATAGCTTAAACGCATTAATACAGTATG
>JAUCMR010021790.1:0-10029 GCA_032357425.1 Enteromius argenteus | reverse complement strand
ACGTGGTCCCTCGCTACCCCAATAAGCCACCTGCACACACAAAACACATGCACATACACCAAACAACCCACGCAGATATGAGGAACGTAACAGGGGTGATTTTCTTTCTTGGAAAATGCTGATTGAATGTGGACAGAAACTCAGATATCTTCTCTGAAATATATGGAATCCAGGATTTTCTTATTTGAGGAGCAAGGACAATGTCCACTATCTCTCTCGAAGAAGGTAAAGTTTCCATAAACAATCATTTTCTGTGATTTGTTCGCCCATCATGAAGGGCAAAAGCTGAAAAAGGGTAAGGTTTTGCATGGCACTGCCTCCCAAACCGCTAGTTTTGAGTGCTCTGTCTGACAGTGGCACAGGCTTTGATGACAAATCATTTTTGCCTTGAGGTAGGTTCTCAATCTCATCATTTAACTCACCAAGGGCAAAGTATTTATCTTTTAGCCTCTGTGAAATACTTTGACTAAGAACCATTGGTAGGATTCCTTCATGGATATCATGCATGTCTGTTGGGAAGAGGTGTAATACTGGAGAGGGCACATGGTTGAGGTTTGAAAAGCAACAGGCATTGATTATCCCATAGACTGACGAGTTTGCTGAATCTTCTTCAACAGCATTAAGATGATGCCTGTAATTGATAGCATTTCTCAAAATCGACAAACTCTTCCAGTTGAAAAACTCCTGGTGAGTCCTGCCACAGCATGAGCAGATCAGTTGTCTGCTGATACAAATGCTACTGTACCATTAAATAACCTGCTTTCTCCATCACATGACAAGATGACCCCAGTAGTTTCCAACATTGCAAGATCAGTAATAAGGGCTGAAGTACTTCATAAGATGTGAGTTTGGACACATAAATGTTTTGTAGCTTGGATGTGTCTTTGTGGTCTAGATTTTCAATCTTAAAATAGAAAGCGGTTAGTTTGTGTTTTCCTCTTTTTGAGCCAAGTAACCACTTCAAATTCATCCAGATACAAATGTAGAAGTAAGCTGTGAAAAGTCATGTTTCTGTTTGATTTAAACATCTCTCCATCTGTGAAATCTGTGAGAATTTCATCATTTTCAGACTGTACTCTATTGAGAGCAGGCCAAACATATTTGTTTTTTGCACGTTTTTGCAGCAAGGCAAGCAGAGGAATGTACTGGAATGAAATTATTTTCCATTCTCTTGTTTATCAAGACATATCTCAGTGGGCTGAATCATATCCATCTCCTGGACACAGTATTGTTCCAACATCCATTCAGAACTAATGCTCCTAATGCACTGCTCAACAAACATGCCATTATCTAGCAAAACCTGGAGCTCATGGTCATCTTCAATATGTATTTGATTATTTGTCAGGTGAGAACTGATGGCTTCTTTGTAGTGTGTGATAAAAGTATCACATCATGTCCTGAGATCTTCAACAACACTTTTCTGTACAACTGCTGGTGCACTGTATGTTTTTCTGTAATTTTTAGGATGAACAGACAAAGGCTTTTTTTTAAAAAAACCTTCAATTAATTCTTCATAACTAAGGTTGCAGGACTTTATCATTGTTTCTGTCTGTACTGAGTCACATGGTAGATGCTCATCTTCTTCTGCTATTTCTGATCCTAAATCATTATCAACATGTTGTTGTCTAGCCACAGAATCGTGTCGTTTCAACAGTGCCTTGTGTTTACGATGAACATGAGAGCGGTATGAAGTAAAACAATTACTTGTATGGCTGCATCCATTAAGTCCACATGTTATGTGGAAATGAGGCTCATGCTGATGATATAGTCCAATGTGTCTGACTACATGTGTAAGATAAAATGTCTTCTTGTTGCACAGTGGACAGTTGTAAATAGGCATTGTTCAGATTGTTCACACACCTTCAAAAGATGAAACAAGTCCAGATAGGTCATGTTCTGTCAGCCAGCAGCAGACATCATCAATTTCACACTGCCTCACATCTGAGGTGTCCCTATAAAAGTAAATGAAAGTATAGTTAACTCAGATTCTCAGATTTATTGAGACATATATTCATGAAGCATATGGAGAACACATTTCTGTGTAATACTAATGGAAACATAAAAAGTCTTTGTCTATTTCAAATAAAAGTAACAATATATATAACTATCTGCTATATGTACAGATGCTGCCACTACTGCACACAAGCAGGGATATATATATATATATATATATACACACACACACAGTGGGTATGGAAAGTATTCAGACCCCCTTAAATTTTTCACTCTTTGTTATATTGCAGCCGTTTGCTAAGATCATTTAAGTTCATTTTTCAACCACTTTGATTTTAACAGATCTTACAATAACCTATTTTTAAACTTTGAGTTTCCACAAAAAGTTAAAATAATTTTACACATGGAACAAGTAGAAAATATTTTTGAGTTGGCGCCTGTAGCTTGCGTCTCGGTTCGTAGACCTTTCCCGATCCTATTCCCCCCCTCTCTCTCCCAATTCACTTCCTGTCAAGATTGATCTGTCCTGTAATAATTAAAGGCAAAAACACAAAAAAAAAAAAAAAAAAAAAATTATATATATTATATATTATTAATATATATATATATATATATATATATTTTTGTTTTGTTTTGTTTTGTTTTTTGAATGAATGAATGAATTTATTCATCCGTTTTTTTTATTGTCACTCCTAGTTCTTTGTAGATGATACTCTATTTGTGTCACCACACAGGAGTTTAATTGCACTTACACAGTAAGGAAAAGTTTTCACAGAGTTGTAAATAAAAATTACAAGAAAATAAAAGATATATGTATAATATTTTAGTTTATCTCCTTAAAACGTCTTGTTTAATTCAATGTTTTATTTTCTATTTCTTTGTAACTGTTGGTGAAATTTGCTCAAATTTCATAACTAATCCTAAACAAGAAAGGACATGATTTCCAGTAAAGGTTAAGAAATGAAAGCAGTATCACTAAGGTGTGTGAACTTCAGCTATGAGGATGTGGGTACTTTTCCTTCCCAGTTTTGGTTTAAAAAAAAAAATTAGAGAAACTTACAAAAAGGGATATTTGACCAGCAAAAAAATTGACCATATTACTTTTGTTTACTGGTCATAAGACAAGTTCAGCTCCTCTTCAACAGCATCAACTGAAGGAAGACCTTAGAAGAACAGAGAAGGTGAGAGAAGAATTACATTAGAATATTTTAGAAGAATATTCTCACACTGGAACTTATTTCTCTAATAATTTAAAATAATATTTCAATGTTTTATCTGGCCTGCATTTCTGAGGTTAGTCCCAGATTAAACCACACACACAAATTGAGCTTTTTATCCCAATTTTGAGTTATATCTCACAGATCTGTGAAAATAAGAATTGTGAGAAAATTCTAAAAACGTGTTACTATAATTGTATACCTTTTTTATATATATATATATATATATATATATATACTGTATAAATATACCATAATTTTTTATTACTATTATTATAAATGAATGAATTATTTAGAGTGTATTAAACAATGTCAGTGCTGCAATTCAGCATCTTTATTTTCACAAACTGTGCGTCTTAGACACTCAGGACAAAAGCTTTATTCTTTATATCGTTATTCATGATACTTGACATACAGTAACTGTAACCTCACTGGCCTGTTTTTCCAATCTGTTTCTCTATAGTATGGATTCAGTAGGAGTGAATGTGATAAAAACCGCAGCTCTTGGGAGATCTTTCGAGCTGGGCATGCTGTACGACTGCAGAAAAGATGCTTTAATACCAGGTACCAAAATACACACGCGCACACACACAAACATAGGTCAATATAACCTATAAGCAAGAACAATACATACAAAATAAATACAGGTTCTACACTTATCTATTAAATCCCTTAATACTGATTTAATTGTAAATCATTTTAACAGTATCATATTCAGTACTTATTTAGAATATAGACAACCCTTAGATTTTCTAGATTGAGTGCTGTCTGTGACTGAAATTATTTTCACGATTTGTTATCACAACTTGTCACAAATCGTTTACCAGATAAACTTTGGTTCACAAATGGTGTTAACATGACATTTGGAATAATGCTAAAACAGCGGTATTGATGAGGAGTGAATGTTTTCAACAAAAAATAAATATCATGTTCTGTTCGGTTAGGCATGTCAAATCCCTCCAAAATCATATTTAGTCTATACTCTTATATCTATATTAATTTTAAGTAATCATTCAATAAAGAGGTCGATAAACGAACGAGTTAAACTAAATGACCAATAATTCTTTGAGAACGTGGCTCTCTGGAAAGTATAAATGTGATCTGAACATGGTTTCCTCCACAATCTCTCTACCTCAGCTTGGAGATCAAGGAGAAAGAGGAAACCTTTTCGGGATTTATGGCTCTTTGAGGGGATCCGGATCTTTCTTCTTCAAAAGAACGGCTCTTTTGGCTCTTTTTAAATATTTAGTCAGTTTTAAGAAGCCAGCTTGGGGGCATCTCAGTTTATCCTGGAAATAATCACTGGGAGGAATGATGAGGTGAGATTTGTAGGCAAATAATTAAAACAAAAAAAAAAAAAAAAAAAAATCTTATCAAAAAGTGTTTGTATTAATTTTACAAATAGTCGACTATATTTTACATACAAAATATCTATATTATACATAAAAAAAATCTAAATGGACAAATATGGGGGGGGTGTAGTGAGTAGGCAAGCAGTAGGTTGTGTTTTGACTTTTGGAATCTCAATCTCAATTGGATAGGGAAGTGCTCGTGGATAGATCACACCGCGGTCTTCAGGAAAGGGAGCCTGGTGGTAAAACCAGGGTAGTTGTGGCCAAATTGCATTATTACAAGGACTGTGTCAAGATTTTTTTTATTATTATTATTTTAAATTACTTAATTATTTTGTATTTAACAACTGGTAAGTAGATGACTTTGTTTAAAGGTGTATAGCATGACTTTGCAGAAAGTCAAATTTAGTTGTCTTTATATACGTTTATGTTTTTGTCATCTCTTTACTTTTACAATTGAAAGATGATCAGATTGCCTTTAAAAAAAAAAAGGTTATACGCTCTTATCTTCATTTGGTTTAGGAGCACCTGCTACACAGTGATTTCTCCTTAATAAACATTTTAATGTGTAGATACCTTTTTAATGGGTCACTCTGTTCTGTTGAGTGACAGGTGGTGGGTTTTAACTGCACCAAATTTATATTTGACATTTTACTTAACTTGGCTTTTTTCTGTTAAGTTTGAGGAGGGATTTATGTTATACTTTCGCTTTTAGAATGATTAATAAAAGTAAGAGGTCAGCAAGCTGCAACATAAATTTTGTCAGTTGTAATGTTAAGTCCCATAATCACCCTGTAAAGCATTAAAAAGTACTTTTGCATTTAAAAAAAAAACTTAAGTGAGGATCGCCCTTATTCAGGAAACCCATTTATGCAATACAAATCACTTTAGATGTTTAAGTGTGACTGGATAGGTCAGGTATATCTCTCTAATTTGAATTGTAGAACTAGAGGCACAGCCATTCTTATTGAAAAAAAAACATCCCATTTGAGGCTTCAATGGTTGAAGCACACCCTGCCGGTCATTTTATCATTGTAGTTGGTAAACTCTGTAATATGTCAGTAATTCTAGCTAACGTGTCTGCACCAAACTATGATGACAGTCTTTTTTTTCCACAAATTTCTTTTCTAGATTACCAAATCTGGACACACATTATTTGATATTAGGAGGAGACATGAACTGCCTAATGTCTTCTTTAGATCATAGTTCTGTCAAAACTCCTAATCCCTTCAAGTAAGATGATGCCATTAAATTATTTCTAGACACCTATCTGATATCTTCGTAATCCTGGATCTAAAAGTTACTCTTTTTTTCTCACCTGTTGATTGGACATATTTGCGTATAGACTGTTTTTTCCTACATAAGAATCTTCTCCCTTTGATTAATTATTGTGAATATTGATAAATATATATGAATGTTATCAATTCAAACAGAATACAACCTTTTAAGTACTAAACACATTGAGAACTTGATGGACAAAACACGTTATGGAACATAAATGAACATAGTCTTAGCTCACTAACTGAAACAAAAGGCAGCAGAGCGCACCATATTTTTCATTTTTGATAAAACTACTACTGTATACCTTCAATTGATAGTGAATAAAAATATACTGCAAAGACATCATTCTTGTGGTGGACTGTCCCTCCCAAACTGTCAACAATACTATTGGGCTTCTAATATTAAATTTGTGTTGAACCGAGTTAACCCTTCTGACAGTCCAGCATGGTTGTTGTTAGAAAAAATGTCCTGTAAATCTGCATTGACTTCTTTACTGTGTACAAAGATTTCTCTGTCTGACCCAGAGTCTAGACACTCTCTAAACTCAATTATTTAGCATCTTTTAAAATATGGAAGCAGTTTAGATGAGCTTTTTCACACAGTGATCTCTCAATGCAAGATCTCAGTGATCTCAGTGATCTCTCAATGCAAGCTCCTATCATGAGAAATCACATGTTTCCTCCTCCGTTTACAGATGCTAATTGTTGGTTGGAGAAGGCTTGTCACATTGAAGGATCTTTACAGTGATTTTAGCTTCATGTCATTTCATAGATATTAGATCGCAGCTTTATGATATCTAATACTCTGAATTGTCCAGTTCTACCTACAGAATCACTACTTGATACAATTCATTTCCCAAAAATAGCATCAATACATTTGATATATTCTTTGATTTCTACACAAAATGTAACTGTTATGGTCAGCTGGAGGTGCCAGCGCAGGCCACTGGATGGCACTCAGCTACTCAATGAAACACCATGTCAACTGACAAGCGAGGTGGAGACATGAGTTCATGGGGATGAGTGCATGAACACAAACACAAAACAAAGAGAGTAGCTGAGTGCCATCCAGTGGCCTGCGCTGGCACCTCCAGCTGACCATAACAGTTACATCCTTAACAAAATCCAAGCATCAATGGGAAAGTGAACTTGATTTACTGCTCTCAGAGGAAACATGGCAGGATATTATAAACACAAACTTTATTCAGTTTATAATTATTCAGTTTAAAGTGGTTCATCGCCCACACTGGACAAAAAGCAAGACTAGCAAAAAATCCCCCAAATATAAACTGTCTGTGTGACAGGTGTGGAACTGAGATAACTCTACACACATGTTTTGATCATGCTTTAAGCTTGTTCATTTTTGGCTTCTTCTAGAAGTCCTGTTACACAGTTATGAGTATATGGAGATATGTATGTAATATATATGTTTAGAGTATAAATAATAATGGGGAATAATGGTGCAGTAGGGGGTGGGGAGAATTCTCTGTTGAAGTTTTTTTCATGCCTTTTCTTTTAAATGTGCTGTTATATTATGTAAAATATTAAATATTGCGATTAAATTATAATTACAATTATAATTGCATGGTTTCTACTATATTTATATTGCTTTAGCATCAACAGAAAGACAGATATATCTGAAAGGTTTATTATACTGTAGATCTCAATTTTCACACCACATTGTTCACTATTTTAAAACAATAAATGAATACAATGACTTTACAAAATCATAATCCTCCAAAAAAAGAATACATAATTCAATGTTGTCCCATGTTTCTATTGACCTCTGCATGTGGTTTCAGTGATATGATCACAAATATTTTATATCAAATAATGAACTGAGTAGATGGGGGAAAAATCCTACCAGCTGGCAACAAGAGAACCCAGGAAAATAATAAATCGAAATAGATTTTATGAATAAAACATGATTTTGATCAATTCAATGTTTTTCTATTTTCAGGGATCAGACTATGGAAACAAAAGGAGATAAAGCAGAATACTTGCTCTCGTAAACAAATTAATACAGATTTCAAAGTCACTTCTTCAGACACCATTAAGGACAAATCTGAATTACTAAATATTGAAGGTGGACTGAGCCTGAGTGTTTTAGGTGGACTCGTCAATGTAAGTGGAGCAGCGAAATATCTCAAAGACACAAAGAAGTCTAGTAAACAGCAGAAACTTACCCTGCATTATAATTCAACCAGCAGATTTGAGGAACTGGTCATTAATCATTTGCCTTTTGAAAATATTTTGATAAAATATGATGATGATGATATAGCCACACATGTAGTGACTGGAGTGCTCTATGGAGCAGACGCCTGCTTTGTGTTTGATAGAGAAGTTTCATCTGATGAGGACACAAGCATAACTGACGGAAAAGTAAAAGTGGCTCTTGAGAAAATATATGGCTCTGTTTCAGTAAATGGACACGCTGATCTAAGTGCGAATGAAATTCAGAAATCTGAATTAAAAAACTTCACGTGTACATTTTATGGTGACTTCAAGCTGAAGTCAAACCCGACGTCTTTTGAAGATGCGGTGAAGGTTTTTGCTGATCTTCCAACTCTACTTGGAGAAAATCAAGAGCTGGCAGTTCCTCTGAGAGTTTGGCTTTATCCTCTGGAGAAAATTCACTCAAAAGTTTCCAAACTTCATAAAGACATCAGCATGGATCTAATCGGTGAGATAGAATCATTGGTTGAGAGTTTAAACACAGCTGAGATGAAATGCAGTGACCTTCTGAAAAACTCTTCCGCTCAGACGTTTGCTGCATTTAAAAAGAAAATACTGCAAATGAAGAAAAACTGCTGCATGTACAAGTTGAGATTTGGGAAGAAACTCTGCTCCTTGCTGCCAAACATCCGTGGGGGCGTGGAGAAGGAAACTGCACTGAATGATCTTCTACAAGAAAATGATGAATCTCCATTCAGAAGATGTGATCTTGAAGAATGGCTGGAAGAGAGAGAAAGAGAGTCTGAGATCATTTCAACAGTTCTCAGACAGCTGAAGGATTATGGTGCACAAATGATGCACAACATAGATGCCATCTTGATGGATCTGGAGGTTGGAAATCTGGTCAGTTACACATTCACATCACTAAACTGCTCAGATGTGCTGCTTCTTCAACAAACTTCCTATCTGAGTCCTTCAGTAGAAGGAGCAACTGACAAGAAGATCCTTGATTTAAAACAAAAGTATTGGCTCACTGCTGAGATCAAAAAGGGCATGAAAAAAAACCTGAAGATATTTAAGAACTTGATTGATTCAGAAGACTGCAAACCAGCTAAATTTATTGTGTCCTCAAAGGAAATGATGAATAATCCAGGTTCCTGCATTCTCCTGTATGAAAGTGAATGTGATGAAGCTGTTTGCTTTAGTCCTCCATCAAAACCAGCCTGTCCAGTCACTAAAGAGGTCAAAGATCAGAGTGTGGTTCTGAAGGTGGTTCATTCATCATGTCCTGCTACAGTGGAGCTCAGATTACTGTATAAAGAGAAGCAGAACTTAGTCTGGAGATCTGAACCTGTGCTGAAGAATCAAGACACAGTTACTCTGACTGATCTGAGAGAAGACACTGAGTATGAGATCAAATCTGCTGCGGTGGGGAAACTCAACTACACCACAGAGAGTGACGTGATCACAGTCAAGACAGAGGTATGAAGAAATGTGTTTATTAAATAATCAAAAACTTGTGCAGCTTTATTAGAGAGTCATGAGTACTTTATACATAAATTCTCTTAGTGTTAGTTTAAATCATTTTTTGTTATGTTTTCCAGAGAAATATGGGGCACAGTGCAGGTGAGTCGTATGTTTTTGCTTACCTGATATTTAATCACATTTTATATCACACATGCCACAAATGTGTAGTAGACATGAAAAATTAATGTTATATTTATGTCATGCGATCATGGTAAAGGGTAACAGGATTACATGGGAATGGAAATATCAGTCGGTTCGATGATAAATACTAAGAGAATGTTTTCTGTTGACCAAAACTATTCCCACCCAGCAAAAAGTCATTGAAAATACGTCAAAATGACGTTGCTGCTAGACGTCGAAACAATGACTAAATTTGATTGAAAAGTGAAAGACGAAAAGACGTCTTTTCATGCAAAACATGCAAATTAAAAAGCCATCAGACTCTCCAATTTCTTTCCGTTTGATCGCGACCCCTGAGGTGATTACGACAGATTAACGACACAATAGCGTCAATTGCAGCAGATC
>JAUCMR010021789.1:0-10029 GCA_032357425.1 Enteromius argenteus | reverse complement strand
ACTCCAGGGTTCTCCATCTGCGGTCCTGAAACAGCAGCCGCCATTACATCACCCGGTTGGTAGATGGCGCTGTCACACAAAACTAGGGTCCTAAAACTGCGGTCCTAAAACTGAGGGTCCTGAAACTGCTGCTAATCCAGTTGTGCAGGAATATACTGTTGTACAGCACTAGCTGTGCGTGCGCGCACCAGACGTCGAACCGATTCCTTTCCGGTAATCACATTGTTCGAAAATTAATGAATCGGTTTAATTGAACCGGATCGTCGGTTCTTTTAGACCTGCGGGCTGCGGTCCAACGACATTGTGCATAATTTGTATGGTATTTACATGTAGATATGGACAATTGCAGGTGTTACATATTGTTTACTTTATTTTATAAAGTCGTATTCACATATTTTAACTCATTTGACTCACTTGTTATATTCGCTTTTCAGTGATGGAAACGAGTCTTCCCTCCATTTTCATATTCACAGATTTCAGCCTTCCGAGACTGTCTCATACTTAATAAAACTAATATGTCGTCTCACATACCTTGACACGTCTAGGCCTATATGAGTACATGTACGTTAGCCATGGTCATTTGAGGTGTTCGTTGTTTAACATAATTGTTAATGACAGTTAGGGAAGCGATTTAAATCTTCAGGGAGCGGTCGTTA
Source organism: Enteromius argenteus (assembly GCA_032357425.1). Classification (NCBI taxonomy): domain Eukaryota; kingdom Metazoa; phylum Chordata; class Actinopteri; order Cypriniformes; family Cyprinidae; genus Enteromius; species Enteromius argenteus. The sequence continues at coordinate 9,373 of JAUCMR010021789.1, read as the reverse complement.
AATAACTCAGCGCTGGGCTGAAACAACCCTGCATTGCAACCCTGCATTTAACCCAACACCTGGAAAATTTAAACTACCCAACAAGTGTTTAAAATTTAATGAAATAACCCAACAAAATGACCCAAGACACTCAACCCAGCATTTTGGGTTAAAAAATAACCCAGCCATTAGAGTGCAGCGCGTCTATTTTCCTATTTTTAAACAGGAGATTTAAATAATCAAATAATAAATAGGATTGTATATTAAAAAATATGCTTGGAATAATTAGACTACATTTTACACAATAATAAGTATTTTAAAATACATTTTACACAATAATAAGAATCAATTTGTAATTAAAATTAATTTTACTTACAGCAGACAATCATGTGACTAGCCACGTGAGCAGTGCGTCCCAGGGTTCGTAGGATCACAGCATTTGCTTCTCCACTGTGAATAGATCGCCATCCGAATCCATGAGTTTTATCATTGAGGTTACAGACGTCCATATGAGAAACAATTACGTACCGTCCAAATCGGGCTCTTGTACAACTGGTACACCTGTATAATAAATATAGGCTACTATTTGAATTTCAGACATTTTAATGTGCTTAAGAATAGGCCTTCTTTTTCACCTAGGTACAAGAGAGAGACAGACAGACAGAGAGAGAGAGAGAGAGAGAGAGAGAGAGAAATCACCGTTTCATGCTTAATTGAACCCCTAATAATCATAAAAATTAACATAACAAAACAATGGGGTTTCAGCGTTGTTTACGTTTTTCAAAGAGCTTGAACCCTTTATAAAAACAACATCAAATTCCTACACCGGGTTTTAGCCCATGCTTTGTTACAGATTTAGATATGTTTGCAGCACCCAAAAAGCATCAAACCTAAGTTGATCGTAGCTCTTTTGGGTTCAATGGGTCTACGACGTATACTACTTTAGTTCACCCAAAAATGAATATTCTGTCATCATTTACTCACCCTCAAGTAGTTACAAGCCTGTATTAATTTCTTTGTTCTGCCTAACACAAAGGAAGATATTCTGAAAAGAGTTTGTAACCAGGTTGTTTTGGATCACCATTGCCTTCCATAGTATTTTAGGGGGGAAAAACAGGCTACTATGGAAGTCAATGACGACCCAAAACAGCCTGGTTACAAACTTTTTTTTCAAAAAAATCTTCCTTTGTGTTCGGCAGAACAAAGAAATTCATACAGGTTTGGAATTACTTCAGGGAGGACAAATGATGACACTTTTTTCTATTCCTTTAAGCTTGGTCACTAAAATAGCATCATTGACTAGGTTTCTGATTGAACTTTTAGGGTATTCGTTATGAGTCAGTCCCAAACAAATTCCAATATGTTTAACAATGAGACTTGATTGAAATTTTTCTAGATCTATCCACATTTTATACAAACAAACAAACTTGCAACAACAAAACATTTTGAAAAATGAGTAGACGAACATAGGCTAATATACAGATAATTTGCATTTACAGTTTAAAAAAACGATAACGACAAACATGCACGCACACGACACACATGTGGTTTGAAATTGTTTATTAATACATAATTAAGTTGAATTTACATACAGTGTTTTCAAAGATTCCGATTCACCACATTCCCTCACCCCATGTGTATCTGAGAATATCTGTGTGCACTTGGGTGTAGTTTCTATGCAAGCGTGTACACTTTAGTGAGGTGCGTGTGCAGCAGCAGCGACAGATGGCGGGCTCCTCTTCCCTCGGGAAGGCAATCTCTACGAATGCGAGCGCGTGTCAATCACCCGCTCTCATGTGATGGCTCCTGCCAGTGACGTGCCCACCATATGGCCTGGCATCAGAGCAGGTATGTAACGCTGCCTGCTAGGGATGCCACACCGCCTCGCTGCAGTCCGGAGAAAGGATAACTCGTACCGAATCACAGACAATTGAGCATTTCTTCTTTTTAGTTTTCTTAGTGTAGTAGGTAAAGCGTGAAGATGGTGTAGACGTACGCGCCTTCACCGTAGAGCATCATAAACTAGGTGAGTTTTTCGAACACGACAGAATATATAATAGAATATCGTAACAATTTCTAACAATTATTTAAAAGAAGATGTGTCAGCTAATGGTGGTTCAATTTATTTGTTATGCGTTTCTATATTTTGGATTTTTACCATCAGTGTTGTTATCTTCGTTTTTATAGATTTTTTTTTCTATAGGCTACCCTATCATGCGTTATAATTAAAGCTGCCGTATGTTAGTCTATGTATGAGAACAAAAATTTGAATCGACTCGTTCAGAACAGATGTCATATTGAAACGGCTACAGTTTATAAGCTTATTCTGAGTATTCAGACATTTTTAATTAAACATTTATGAGACTGATTTACGGATAGTGTTGTGTTGTATATATTATGTTGTGCAAGAGAGAGAAAAACCCAAAAACATTTAAACCATTTTAAAACATTTACAACAGGCAAATATGCCTAGTAGCCTCTTCAACGACTTTTGGATGAAATTATTTACGTCGAGCTACTAATAATGCAAGCATTTGTGTGTTTGTGTGTGTGTGGGAGGGGGTGGGGTGTTCTGGTAACGTCCCTATTTTAACAGTATACAGGCATTACTACGAATAATATCACATAACAATAGTTTACATTAGTATAATACATGATACAATTTTCTTCAATAGTAAGCGTTTTCAGGACACAAACGCCCGAGGGTCATATGTATTTATTTATTTAGTTTCAATTAAATTGTGGGTGAAAGTTTTTTATTGCATTAAATGATATTGTGATGCTTATACTTTCAGTAAAAAAAAAAAAATCTAATTATCTTAGATTTAGTTTTCTTTTTAAAACGGTTATATAACAAGATAGAAATGGAAAGGAGGGGACAGGAGGTATAGCGAGAATAGTTTTAGAACCTATTCATGGGTTGCATTTCAGGGATCCCGCCCTCATAAAGAGGAGCCCAGAATTGGCTATTGTGGGCATAAACAAGATTGTATTACAATTAGGTATTAAAATAACTTGTAACTACCGTTACAACTCTTATTTTGTTTCGTTTTCCTTTTTTATGTTAGCACCATTTGAATTTTTTTTTGTTTTTGCTTTATTTTTTCCTTAATGTGCTGGAATGCCGCCAGAATGAAGATAGAAATGAAAGGGTGAAGAGGGTACCCGCTGCTCAAAATGCCCCCCTGAGACCCAAAGACAGGGGCCGCGTGTGAGGGCCTGCTGTGAGGGGCCAGCATGACTAGAAAAATTGGGAATTGGGGAGTGAGACCGTCTGGCGACGTCTGTCTCTCTTCCTGAAATAAAATATAATTTTATATTAGTCGTCTCCCACGATAATCTCAGCTTTATGAAAATTATGACATCGTGATTTGGCCTAGCCTACTCATATATCCCACGTCCATGACGTTTTTACTCTTCGTTTTTAAAATAGTTTCTTTCATCAAAGGTAACATTGAAAACTACATTTAAAACAATCCTCATTTACTTCGTTAATATGAGTTCACATTAGCTTTACATTTAGGTGAGGCCATTATTATTTCAAACCACATTTGTGATTTAGCCTACACAGTTTGGACGGCAGATCTGAATAATTAAAACGTGTTTCTATATTCCAGTATCGCTGCAATGTTGACTAGATTATTCAACGAACATTCACTGCTTCCGGACATGCAGAAGTTCGGGGGCTGGGTGGATGACAGCGGGAGCGAGGACTCCAAAATCAAGGACGAGGAACAGGAGCGCTGTCGCCTAGGCGACGAGGACTTGGATGAGGGCGATGTGAAAGACGGGAGCAGCCGGGCTCAGTCGGAAATTGCAGGGGAGGAGGACGATGATGAGGATGTTGATGAAGATGATTGCGGAGATGATGGGGACGAAGACAGGCCCAAAAAACGTGGGCCAAAAAAACGCAAAATGACACCGGCTAGGTTAGAGCGCTCGAAAGTTCGGCGCCAAAAAGCAAACGCCAGAGAGCGCACGCGCATGCACGATCTAAATTCAGCACTGGACAATCTACGCAAGGTTGTACCATGCTATTCAAAAACTCAGAAACTCTCCAAAATTGAAACGTTAAGGTTGGCAAAGAACTACATTTGGGCACTTTCAGAAATCCTGCGGAATGGGAAGAGACCGGACGTAGTTTCGTATGTACAGACACTGTGCAAAGGCCTCTCCCAACCCACAACCAATCTGGTGGCTGGGTGCCTCCAACTTAACTCGAGGAATTTTCTAACGGAACAGTGTCAAGAAGGAGCGCGCTTTCACGTGCCTAACCCGTCGTTCTCCATGCATGCATATCCATACCAATGCTCCCGCCTATCAAGCACACACTGTCAGTCAGGATCCAGTGCACATAACCTCCGAAATCACTCTTTTTGTTCGGCTTATGAGGCTTTGTACACCGAAGGCACGTCCCCTGAATACAACAGTCCAGATTACGAGAGTCACCACAGCCCACCGGTGTGTGTAAATGGTAACTTTGCTTTAAGACAACAGGAGTCACCGGACGCGGATAGAGGTTATCAATATTCTGTGCATTACACCAATCTGCATGGCCCACGTTCCTCCGCTGCTCATGGTCTTGCTTACGGCCCATCAGGAACTCGCAGCGCTCACTCAGAGAACCTTCCACCGTTTCATGATGTACACTTGCACCACGATCGGGCGCCTGCATACGAGGAACTCAACGCCTTTTTCCACAATTAGCTGATTTTCCCTTGGTAATGAAGAAAAAAAAAGACACGGAAAAGGAAAAGACATTTCCACGCACAAAACACAAATTAATTTAGTAGTAATGTTTTACATTATTGGACAATAATCTTGTTTGTTTTTTGTCTTTTTTTTATAATTCCATAATGAGTATTAATGGACAAAATATGTATAAAATAATTGAATGAATACAACAACTAATTCAACTGCTTAAAGATTTTACAAAATAGGAGTGATATTTCTGATTGATTCTAATGTTTCAACCATAATGAATATATTATGTAATAACTTCAAATTGTTAAATGAAGTTTCATGATCAAATAAATAAAGACGCATAATGTTCCAGAATCATCTGGGGATGTCATTTCCCATTGGGAATTGGTCAGGCAGAATTTTTAAAAATCTACTAATTCAAGAAAAAAACAAGTTTATGAGTAAACCCAATAAAGTTTCACAAAATATTGAAATAAAAAAATGAATCTGAATATTTTATTTTGATTAAAAAAAAAGTCAAATCAATGAAATTTTAAACTATTTTACACATCACCAAAATGTAGACTAATGTATTTTTGAAGTCGACAGCATTATAAGAATATAAATATAGTTATCATTTTGTAACTATATAAGTATATTACAATAGCGCCTGGGATGAGATCAAATGCAAAGCGTTTGAAGGACGAATTAAAATAGAACGCATCATTATTTGTCGATATTAAATAACGATAAAATCTGTAAATACACACATATTAGTTAGCACTCACGCGAGAAACAGCATTCGAAAAAGATCTACAGAAGTTGTGTGATCGTAGAGATATTTTTTCGAAAAAATAAATAAATAAACAGACCTATCAGTTGTTGACAGATCTTTATTGTTATTGCATATACATGCATAGTATTTATTATTATTATCATAGTCCGACCAACATTATTAATTCTATATCTAAGTAAGTTGGAGTATACCATGATCCTTCCACTTTAATAAATTAAGCTTATTTGTTACTGCATTTCACTTTGACACTTTGTACATTACGGTTGTAATTTAGATAGCATTAGCATGTTCCATTCATTACCCTATCATTTTAATTTAGAATTGAATTTTATGTGCGATCGGTGTGAATGTTTTTTTATTATTCGGTCAAAATTATGTTTTCATTTTAAAAATAGATTTTTTAAATTACATTTTAGCAATCACGAATATAGCAACCAAAGCAATTTACGTGTGCAAATGAATTGTTTAAGTGAGGTAGCAAATGTTTCATTCGTTATTTGTCTTTGTATTAGTAATAAAGGACTATTTTCATGTAAGATAATTATCGTTGCTCCTTGAAATAGTATTCATTAAGAATATATCAGAATAGGCCCATGTATATGCATATTAGCCTACGTAGATGTGTTATTAAGTTGCATTTTAACGTTGGGATTTATTTATGTATTGTGTGTGTGTGTGTGTGTGTCTGTATCTAGTACTTATCACGTCATGGGGATCAAATATCCCCACAAAGTACCAGTAAATACCAGTAAATTTTGACCTTGTGGGGACATTTTTTGGTCCTCATGAGGAAACAAGCTTATACATTACACAGAATGGGCTGTATTGAAAATCTGAAATAGGAAAAATTTTCATGTAAGGGGTAGGGTTAGGTGTAGGGTCTGTGTAAGGCAATAGAAAATACGGTTTGTACAGTACGCTGCATCAATACGCCTATGGAGAGTCCCGACAAAAAAAAAATAAACCTGTGTGTGTGTGTGCGTGCGCGGTTGCTGCAAATTCAGTTTTAACCAATTTAAAGTTTTTTGTGTTGCATTAGATTTTTAAAAACAGTCTGTTGGTTTCAGGTGTCATCTATCTGTAGAGGGAAATAAAGCTCTCACAGGGTCCTTAAAACAATAGCGCAACGTTTCAAGATCTGTAGGGACAAAAACATCACTTATACCCTAAATGATCAGACAAGAAAACCCTTTTTTAAGTTTTTATTTTCTACTTTTATTTGAGGTTTCGACTTAAATCAGTCTCTAGCCTACTGTTCATCCCAGAAACCTTTTAGTTCAAAGAGCTTATTTCTGTTGTGATTCAAACATTGATGTTTTGAGCTAGGAAGGTATAGGCTATAAAAGCCAACAAGGAGACAAAAGGCGCTCCTTCCTTAAACTCGACCACAGCCGAGGTGATCTTAAGCGGCGTCCAGAGGCCACGGGCTGGCACGGAAGTCTGGGACTCAGGAGACATGTGCTTGCCAATTCGCTAAATGTCTTAGCGTCAGTGCGCAGGGCCAGCGGGGCAGCCCACCACAGCGATGCCAGCTGCGCCGTGTGCCAAGCCTGGCCAAAACTGCGCTGCTGGGTGGAGACGGTGTTTCTTTCTTAATTCAGCAGCATCTGTTCATTACTTCATATTTTACAGGCAAGAATGGTTTAACTATATGCTAGCAACTGAAACAGCAAAGCCTAACTATCGAGACTACACCGTGTAATAGTTGGAACAGGCACGCAAAACTGTTTATTATTTAATCTCAAGCATTTAAACTAATAATAATGTAAATAAGATGTGCCGATATTTAAGGTGGATGAGAAAAATATGTAAGGTGGATAAGTATTAAAATAAACATTGGGAACGAATTTGCAACACAAATGATCAGCCAATGCATAATAGTGAATAAACAGAAATATTTGAAAAAGTTGTTATAACACAAAATGTAAAGTCTAAGGTGAAAACCAAATTTGCCATAGGCCTACTTAATCTATCTTTTGAAAATAAAATCTAAAATATCTGAATGTACATCTAATTAAACAAAATTTTAGGTAATATCCCTATTAATTAGAATAAACATTTTAAAATGTAAAATAATAACTCTAGTAACAACATGCCACCCAAAACGTGCCTCCCAAATGTTAATATTCTGGTAAAATGACAACGGTAAACATAACATAGGCATTTATCAAAAGTGCCAAGATGAGATTTTGCAACATTAAGAATAGAAAATAATAATAAGGTGGGGAGGTCATCATGCCCCATTTTATGAACAGTATATTTTAATACAGCTTTATGGTGAGAAAAAAATAAACAGCAATATAACATTACAGATACCATTACTTAAATATTTAATAACATTAATTGGGTCAGATTACTACAATTTAAAATAGCAAACAACTATTACAGTTCTTTTTTAATCTGTCATATTAATTTATTCAGATTTCAGGACACACCCAATTTAGTTTCATGACACTCAATGAATTGAAAACAGATTTGGGGTACAGTGCTCAATGTATTTAGTGTATAACTTAAGCAAAAACCTAACGTTTATCTCTAAAGATCAACATTCACTTTTAAATCAAATGTAGGTGACATGCAGTAACTGTGTTCATTGTACCAATTTCTGTATGCCAGCCACACCCCAGCAGTGCTTGTCATTGAGGCTGGCACAGACTGGCATAGCTTATCAAAATTCCACAGCATCTGTTCACTGTGGCAGGGTGGCACTGCAGAGAAAACGAATGCAGAGCAGACGATAAAAAGATGCAAGATCTTAAGAATTTTTAGCCTATTAAGAATGTACATTTATGAAAATTTAAATGCATTTATTCAAGGTAAAATTATGTGGTTTTTTTTCCATCTTATACTTTCTATTAAAATGTGAGTGGTCAGTGTTGCAATGCAAATATTGGCTATAGAAAAGAATATTATCCCCTTTATAGTGCCATGGTGTATTTTCTCTTACATAATTGTGGGTTTACTGTGTTTAGTGTGTGTTTATATCTTGAGTACATATGAGTGCTTTGTGGTTGTTGCTTATCTGCACAGATGGCATGTAGTTGGGGGAGGGGGTTGGGGGAGTAGTGGGCTATGGGGTTTCTGATGATGCCATGCAATGGTCACATGGGCATCAGTAATTGGGCGCCATATTGCCTGGTTTGCAGGGCTCTGGGGTAGCCAGTCACCCAGCTGGACCTGTCAGATGGCATTGAATCCAGCTCACTGCCCTCTACCCTCACATCTTTTCCTCTCTGTCTCTCCTTCCTTCTCTCACTTTTAAATTTTTAAACACAGTCACTTTTCTATTCACTGTCTTACATTCATTTGATCCTTTGGTACACCTGTCAACATATTTTGCATCTCCTTAGTAATGAATGTGTTAAAACCAAGAACAAGGAAAGGTTCTTGTGCAGAAACACTTCTCACTTAACATTAATACAGAATCAATTTTGATAAGAATATCACATTTGATTCCTCATCAGCCAACAATTCAGATGATTAAGACTTGTAAAGAAACCTTTAAATAGAAATCTTTTAACAGGAGAAACCTTTAAATAGTTCCTAGAATTACCCATAAAACACAACAAAAACAGCTCCTATCATGTAATTTTTCATGGACCTGGTTGTTTGTAAATGGCACGAATACAGACGTCGCTATCGGCCACTATAAAGTTCCCATTGCTGGGGTGAATACAACCAGGAAAATGGCCCGAGGGGAAAATTGGTAGAAACTACAATGCTGGAGTGTGTTTCCCAAAAGCATCGTTAGCCAACTATTGTTGCAAGTTCTGTCGTTACCAACATGGGCTAACTAATCTGAGCCCAGAGGGAGGGGCTTCATAAAAACAGGAAATGATTAGCCCATCTTTTAGAGAAGGGTTATGAAATAAAGGTAAATTATGTGAAAAAAAAAAAAAAAAAAAAAAAAAACCA
>JAUCMR010021788.1:0-10030 GCA_032357425.1 Enteromius argenteus | reverse complement strand
CTCACCAATACACCACCAATACAAAACAATGCACGTTTGTTTAATTTTTTGTGAACTGCCGTCTTTGAAATATTAAGAATAGAAGCAACTTGACGCTCACTGAATCCTTGTGCCAGTAAAGCTAGGATTGAGCCTTTTTCTTTTCCTGATTTAAAACCTTTCTAGTGTTGATTACAGCAGTGCTTTTTATACTTTTCCCGTCAAATACAATTGGATTCAGGTGCTCACCAAATAAGTACCTCAATAAACAGAATGTATGTTTGTGTAGAAATTTAACAAAGACTGGCATGAAATGCTTGTGATACTCAGAGAGATACTGATTTAGGAGTAAATTGCAGTGGTCTCTTTTTTTTCCAAAGCTGTATATATATAAACATATATATACTGTATATGGTCTAAACATTCTTAGACTCGTAGCATTCATCGTGCACTATTATTGTCACGATGTTAGCTGGACGTGCCATCGGGCTCCGTCAGAGGGCACTCCAGCCCGGACTAGATTTACTGTTTGTCTGTTCCTCCGCTCTGTGTTCAGGTGGCTCTGCTGGAGAATGGGATGCCTGCTGAGGCGAGCAAGTGAGGTGATCTTGTTGGTGGAGGTGATCTGGAGCAGGAGCGTCTTTGAGGCGCTGAAAAGCCTCTGGTAGCCGCCTCTCAAACCACTCAAAACCAATCATCATGAAGTGCTTCGAGAGGCTCGTCATGAGGCACATTAAGAGTCTGCTGCCACCTTCGCTTGACCCCATGCAGTTCGCGTGTCGTCCAAATCGCTCCACGGACGATGCCATCAACACAACCCTCCACCTGGCCCTCACACACTTGGACAAGAAAGACATTTAACTACGAATGCTGTTCATTAACTTTAGTTCAGCACTCAATACAATCATTCCTCAGCACCTGATCGACAAGCTGGCTCTGCTGGGCATCAACACCCCCCTCTGCAACTGGATCCTGGACTTCCTGACTGGGAGACCTCAGTCAGTCCGGATCAGGAACAGCACCTCCAACACCACCACACTGAACACTGGAGCTCCACAGGGCTGTGTGCTCAGTCCACTGCTGTTCACTGCTGTTCACTCTGCTGACTCATGACTGTGCAGCAATGCACAGCTCTAACCATATCATCAAGTTTGCTGATGTCACGACCGTGGTGGTTCTCATCAGCAAGAACGATGAGTCAGCGTACAGAGAAGAGGTGAAACAGTTAGAAGCCTGGTGTAAAGCTAACAATCTGTCCCTGAATGTTGACAAGACTAAAGAGATGGTTGTTGACTTTAGAAGTGCAAAGAGTGACCACTCTCCACTGAACATCGATGGGTCCATCGTGAAGATCGTCAAGAGCACAAACTTCCTTGGTGTTCATTTGATGGAGGACCTCAACTGGTCACTAAACACCAGCTCCATCACCAAGAAAGACCAGCAGCATCTCTACTTTCTGCGAAGGCTGAGGAAGGCTCATCTTCCACATCCCATCCTGACCACTACAGAGGGACCATCGAGAGCATCCTGAGCAGCTGCATCACTGTCTGGTTTGGGAATTGCACCGTCTCGGATCGCAAGACCCTTCAGCGTATAGTGAGGACAGCTGAGAAGATCATCGGAGTCTCTCTTCCCTCTATCACAGACGTTTACTCCACACGCTGCATCCGCAAAGCTAACAGCATTGTGGATGATCCCACCCACCCCTCACACACACTCTTCACCCTCCTGCCATCCAGAAAGAGGTACAGAAGCATTCTGGCCCGCACAACTAGACTGTTGAACAGTTTCTTTCCTCAGGCAATCAGGTATCTCAACAGAGTACTGAGCTGAGCTGGATACACACACGCACACACACATACACGGACAACAACTTAGACGATGCTTGACATAGTCAGACACAGACATACATATTGTGACGGGAAAGTCCCAAGAGATCAGCGTCACCCTGGAAACACATCACGGACACCTGGAGCTCGTCAAACTGGGCCATTCGGTCACGGCATGTGAGATATAAAAGAGAGACTGAGACGCTACTTGGGGAGCTTGATCTCCACACCCATTGTGCTTAATGCTGTTTCTATTTCCCTTACTTAGACGAGACGCCGTGACCGATTGGCCCAGAAGACACCGCCGAGCACCCTGGAGCACTGGACACCGTCACTCAGAAGGAGAAAGAGGAGCACGAGCACTTACACGACAGAGCACCTGTTTGTTCACCACTTCCTTAAATAAATCCACCCTCCGGGGCTCACAAACACTCTTGCTTGTCGCGTTGTTCTTCACCAAGTCACATCGAGCGAGCAGATTAACCAGTGTTTGAACACTGACAGGCAAGATTCACTTCGTTTGTTGTCATCATTAGGGTGACCATACGTGCCATTTTCCCCGGACGCGTCCTGGCCAGGATTTCAATGAGGATATAGTTTTAGTCAAAACACTCTTGATGTACAAATCAAAGCAATATAGAAATCCTGGCCAGGATGCGTCCGGGGAAAATGGCACGTATGGTCACCCTAGTCATCATCATCTTGCCCCAGCCGCTAACCTTCACTTCCTGTTCACAGGCATGCTCCTCCCCCGGCAGTATGGAGGATATCCTACGACAGCTCGCAGAGGTTAGCGTCCGCCAGCAGTGCTGTTTTGATCGCCTCGCCGAACGGCAAGAGAGGCTGGAGGATCGCCTAGCGGAACTTCATTTCAGCACTGCACAAACGGTCCCGCGACCCGATCCCCGAACCATGGTAGGCCGCCTACTTCCTAAACTGACGGCTGATGATGACTTGGAGGCATTTTTAAAAATGTTTGAAGCCACGGCCCGCGTTGAAGAATGGACGCGAGGCTCGTGGGCATCCCTGCTGGGCCCCCTGTTGACTGGTGAGGCTCAGCGAGCCTATTTCTCCCTGCCGCCCGAGGCCATAGATGATTATGGGGAGCTGAAACGGGAAATCCTCTGCCGCCTCGGGCTCTCACCCACCGTGGCTGCACAGCTGTTCCACGAGTGGGAGTACAAGCCCCGCCTTCCCGTCCGCGCCCAAGCGGCAGAGCTAGTCCAATTGGCCGAGCACTGACTAATGGCGGACTCACCCACAGCAGCGCAAGTAATGGAACAGGTAGTGGTCGATCGAATGCTTCGAGCCCTCCCCAAGACCATGCGGCAGGCCGTCAGTATGAGGGACCCGAAGACCGTCCAGGAGGACGCAACCTATCACCGGGACATCGGGGAGCGAGCGCCGCCTTTTCCCCGAACACGTCGACGACGACGGAGGGCCGCCCGGGGGTCAGGATCCAGCCCAGCCCTGATGGCATCGGACAGTGGGAGAGACGGTGAGTCCCCCTCTCATGATACTAACCTCTTCTATGATGTTTTCCAACAGGTCACAGGAGAGGGCTCCTTCGGCAAAGGCCCATTCCCTTCCGCAAGGCAACTTCCAAGGCCATTGCACATGAGATGTTTCTCCTCTCCAGCAGGGTTGGCATTCCATCAGAGATCCTTACCGACCAGGGGACCCCCTTCATGTTCTGGCTAATGGCTGACCTCTGCCAGCTGCTTAAGGTCAAGCAGATCAGGATGTCCATCTACCATCCCCAGACCGACGGGCTCGTCGAGAGGTTCAACAAAACCCTGAAACAGATGTTGCGGCGGGTGGCGTCCGAGGATAGGAAGGATTGGGACCAGCTCCTCCCCTATGTACTATTCGGCGTCCAGGAAGTGCCGCAAGCCTCCACAGGATTCACCGCCTTTGAGCTCCTCTTCGGACGCCAGCTCAGGGGCCTTCTCGATGTGACCCGAGAAGCCTGGGAGCAGCAGCCAGCAGCCCATCGGACAGTGGTAGAACATGTAAGGGAGATGCAGGAGAAGATCGACCGGGTCATGCCGTTAGTCTGGGAACACCTAGTCCACGCCCAACAACGCCACTTCAATCGGGCGGCCCAACCGCGGGAGTTCCAGCCGGGAGACTGTGTGACGGTCCTGGTCCCTACAGCCGCATGCAAATTCCTCGCTTAGTGGCAAGGACCATATACAGTGGGAGAGAGAGTTGGGCCAGTCAACTACAGAGTCCGGCAACCAGGCCGTCGACACCAAACACAAATTTACCACATTAACCTTCTTAAAAGATGGGTAGGGAACCAGGACCAGGTAACAGCACTCACACTCCACGAGCCCACGGTTGTTGACATGGATCCCAACTTGTCGGCCGCCCAGAAGACTGAGCTGAGGAACCTGGTCGGTCAGTTCCAGGATGTGTTCTCGGAGACCCCCAGCCACACTAACGTCCTCCAGCATGAGATCCTCACCCCTCCCAGGGCCATCGTACGGGAACGGCCCTATCGAGTCCCCGAGGCCCATTGGCAAGCTATATAGGAGGAGGTAAAGAAGATGCTGAAGCTGGGGGTAACAGAGCCGTCCAGGAGTCCATGGTCCAGCCCCATTGTCCTGGTCCCAAAGCCCGATGGTTCCCTCCGGTTCTGCAACAATTACCGGCGCCTCAACAAAGTCTCTGAGTTCGATGGCTACCCCATGCCCCGAGTGGACGAGCTCCTGGAGCACCTGGGGAGGGCCCGGTATATCACAACATTGGACCTTACGAACTCTAACAGACCTGACCAAGAAGGGGCAACCAGAGAAGGTTCGGTGGACAAAGGAGACTGAGGAGGCCTTCCAGGCTATTAAACAGGCGCTCACAACCGAGCCGGTCCTTCGCGCCCCCGACTTTAACTGCCCCTTCTTGTTACAGACCGATGCTTCAGACATGGGACTCGAGGCCGTGCTCTCCCAGGTCCGACAAGGGGAAGAACATCCGGTCGTGTACATCAGCCGTAAGCTGACTCAGGCCAAGATAAACTACGCTATGGTGGAAAAGGAGGCTCTCGCCATCAAGTGGGCAGTCCTGGAGCTGAGGTACTATCTGCTAGGCCGCCATTTCACTCTCTTTACAGACCATGCCACGCTGCAGTGGATGGCCCGGGCAAAGGACACAAAAGCCCGGGTCACGAGGTGGTTCTTAGCGCTCCAGGACATCCACTTGGATGTGCGCCACCGGCCCGGAACCAACAACACCAACGCCGACGGGCTCTCTCGGTCCTGGGTAGCCTATTCAAGGCTGTTAGGGGTCACTCCCCACCCAACCCCTGTTTTCCCTCTTGCCTTTACCACCAGGACCAGGAAGACGCTTGGGGGGGTGACGGGGAAGTCCCAAGAGATCAGCGTCGCCCTGGAAACACATCACGGACACCTGGAGCTCGTCAAACCGGGCCAAACGGTCACGGCATGTGAGATATAAAAGAGAGACTGAGACGCTAATTGGGAAGCTTGATCTCCACACCCATTGTGCTTAATGCTGTTTCTATTTCCCTTACTTAGACGAGACGCCATGACCGATTAGCCCAGAAGACGCCGCCGAGCACCCTGGAGCACTGGACACAGTTACTCAGAAGGAGAAAGAGGTGCACGAGCACTTACCCCACGGACACCACAGTCATCGACAGAGCACCTGTTTGTTCATCACTTCCTTAAATAAATCCACCCTCCGGGGCAATATCACATATTTATACACCAAACTGTCTTGGTCGTCCCAGTAAGGCGGACTATATGTTGTTTGTGCACTTTTTTGTTGTATATGTTAGGATATTTGCACATTTTTAGATTAGCATAGTTTAAGTACAGTATATCTGTAGTATTAAATCTTTAGCTCTATTTTTTTTTTTTAAATTCTAAACTATTTATTTAATTTTCCTTTAACTCCATGTTTAGCTTCATGTATGTCGGTATCTCCGTACTTCTGTGTTCTGTGTAGCACCTCTGGTCTAGGAGGAACGTTGTTTCACCTCACTGTGTACTGCATCTGCTATATATGGTTGAAGTGACAATAAAGCTTCTTTGACTTTGACTTTGACTGTATACCAATATTTATTTCTGACACACTACAGCAAAAGATAAATACCTCACTAAAAAAACTATTTTTAGCTGGTGAAAATACTAGTGTTATAATAATTTTAGGATCTAGAGCGATTCCTCACCTGGCTTATGGTTATTCCATATATTTAGCAAGGTTTCACAAAATAAAACAAAGCAAAAAAAAAAAAAGTATGATATTAATAAAAACATTATTCTTCCACAAAACAATGTAGTTCCTCAGAAACTGTTGTGATTGCAACCAAGGGTGTTGAGACTCCCTATAAGCTTAGGAACTGAGGAATGCAGAAGTAAAGTGTGTCATAGAGCAGCCAAAAAAATAAAAGTTTAAAAGAATTTAATTGTGTGTATTTGTGAACACTTGTGTAGGGGCAAATAGCAAAAGAATAAGAGCTAAAGAATAATTGCATGTCAAACACGTTTAAACAGATCTGGGAACTGTTCATTAGACTTTTTAAATCCTTGAAATAGAATATGTTTAGTTTGTTGTATTTGAACAAAATGAGTTATCTATGCATCAGCATCATACACATATGCTGTCTTAGCTGTGGTTTTATTGTTGGAATTGACTGCACAACAAGAGTTAGATTCAATCATGATTTTACATTATTATAAATCAAACAAACAAACAAACGTTCTTACAGCAACAAAATACTTGATTAAAGCTAGCATTTGTCACAGATAAAGATTTAAAAGAGAGAGAGAAAGAGAGAGACTGTGTGTGTTTGTGCTTATGTGTGTGCGCTGCTTGCTTGCTGCTGACGAGAGAGAGAGAGAGAGAGAGAGAGACTCTGTGTGTGTTTGTGCTTATGTGTGTGCACTGCTTGCTTGCTTGCTGCTGACGAGAGAGAGAGAGAGAGAGAGAGAGAGAGAGAGAGGGGAGACTCTGTGTGTGTGTGTGCTTATGTGTGTGCGCTGCTTGCTTGCTGCTGACGAGAGAGAGAGAGAATTAAAATTATTACTGGGTGAAGGACCTACTTCCTCTTTAGTAGCACATCATATTTATAAATGCCACAAGATAAGAAATAAAGTACCATTAATTTTTATATAGTTATGTGTATATATATATATATATATATATATATATGGATGTGTTATGTTTCTGTTTATTTTTGGATGTATATTGTATGTGTATTTGTCCTTTTATTCTGATGTGTACAACGATTTGGCAATATGTACCCAAGTATGTCATGCCAATAAAGCAAATTGAATTGAAATTTAAAAAATTGAGAGAGAGAGAGAGAGAGAGAGAGAGGAGATTCTGTGTGTGTGTGTGTGTGTGAGTGTCTTTTCTTTATTCTTTAATAATTTTCCTCCTTTGTTCATCATATCTGCAGCAATTTATAAGTACATGTTCTGTGGTTTCAAGTGTCTGACACACCACACCTCACAAAAAAACAGTAGGATGTTTCCTATAATCTATAACGTACTATTTAGGCTACAGTCCCCAATTCTTAGCCTCGTCATAACTGTTTCCTCTTTTGCTAGTCCCTCGCCAGTTCCTCTCAATTCCGACTTTATTTTGAATACTATACAAAAGAGCCCCTTTGATTTCCCTGTCCCACTGATGTTGCTATTCTTTCGCAGCTTCTTTCCAAACTTTTCCCTTCAGGTTTTGACATCTTTAAGCTTACTTCAATATTATCTTTTTAGTTGCTTGTTTGGCTAACTTATCCACCTTCTCATTTACCAAAACACATATATGAACAGGAGTCCAAATGAGTTGAATCTCTTTGCCTTTTTCTTTTATTCTCACATGAGTAATCAATATCACATTCAGCAGATCCTAACATTTCATTCAGCAGTTTTCCCTATGCAAGCTCTATTGTGCATCAACACGAAATCACAAATCACAGCTACAAATCATGACTTTTAAATCCTCAGCATCTAAACAAAAAGCTACATCAATCTTTGCTAAAAACATGAGCTATTAGTGCCTTAAATATTCAAAATATGAAACAATGCGTTAGTTTTTTATTAGAAGGCCATGCACCCCCCAAGATATTAAAAGAGTAAATTCGCTCTTTGTATATTTTATGAAATGAAACACTCGACTAATATTACGAAATACAAAAATATAGTGTAGCTACATTTTTTGACAGACCAAGAAAATTCAGGGTTACAAAAAAGTGTTTCTGCCCACAGTGTCTGTGTGTTTACGATTACACGTGAGAGACTGACCCTTACCCCTGCGGAGACCGTGAGCTCTCGTGATCCACCAGACTGGGGTACCTAGATTGAGGCATTTAAACAAAAATAGTCATAAGCCTTAAACATTCACATATATGAAACAAACAAAACACCATGTCAAAGCTGTAACTAAACAAGCATACTATCATCTTAAAAACATTGTAAGAATTAGATGTTTTGTCTCCAGTCAAGACTCGGAGAAACTTGTTCATGCCTTTATCACAAGCCGGGTGGATTATTGTCATGGTCTACTCCAGAAAATCTGAGCACATCAAAACAGTATTAACTAAGAAATTACAAATATTTTTCTTGCAATGCCCGATTACCAACTTGTCAATACATCCTTAAGCTACACCCCAACCAACCCGTCTTTTCTTTATTCTTTCATCATTTTCCTCCTTTTTTCATCATATCTGCAGCAATTTATAAGTACACGTTCTGTGGTTTCAAGTGTCTGACACACCTCACAAAAAACCAGTAGGATGTTTCCTATAATCTATAATGTACTATTCAGGCTACAGTCCCCAATTCTTAACCTCGTCATAACTGTTTCCTCTTATGCTAGTCCCTCGCCAGTTCCTCTCAATTCCGACTTTATTTTGAATACTATACAAAAGCGCCCCTTTGATTTCCCTATTCCACTGATGTTGCTATTTTTCACAGCTTCTTTCCAAACTTTTCCCCTTCAGATTTTGACATCTATAAGATTACTTCAATATTATCTTTTTAGTTGCTTTGTTGGCTAGTCGCCTTACAAAAACAGACGCGTAGCACATGCTTTTTGCTTAAATCTGTTCGTGTTTTCTTGGAATTCGTTATATGTGTTTTGGTAAATGAGAAGGTGGATAAGTTAGCCAAACAAGCAACTAAAAAGATAATATTGAAGTAATCTTATAGATGTCAAAACCTGAAGGGGAAAAGTTTGGAAAGAAGCTGTGAAAGAATAGCAACATCAGTGGGATAGGGAAATCAAAGGGGCGCTTTTGTATAGTATTCAAAATAAAGTCGGAATTGAGAGGAACTGGCGAGGGACTAGCATAAGAGGAAACAGTTATGCAACAGCAAGCAAGCAAGCAGCGCACACACAAGCACAAACACACACAGTCTCTCTCTCTCTCTCTTTTAAATCTTTATCTGTGACAAATGTTAGCTTTAATCAAGTATTTCGTTGCTGTAAGAACGTTTGTTTGTTTGTTTGATTTATAATAATGTAAAATCATGATTGAATCTAACTCTTACGTTGTCGTGCAGTCAATTCCAACAATAAAACCACAGCTAAGACAGCATATGTGTATGATGCTGATGCATAGATAACTCATTTTGTTTACAGTTTTTTCCAGACGCTAGGACCCATTTCTCAATACTTGGTACACTTTTGCAAAACTCTTCACACAGTAAGCACAACAGAAGTCTATGTGGGCTAAACTGAGGATCAATTATCATTGTTTTGGCACAAAATGCATTCAATGACTACATCTCTCAAATTTCATGAATTCTTTTCTCACTCAGACACAACAACCAACAAAAATCATTGTACGTACAGGAGATTTTGCACATGCTTACATACTGTTTTCAAAACTGTTAAACTTATGTTCAAAACAATGGCATAATCAAAAACCGAATAAGACAGCAAAATTCAACAGCAATATTTTATTGAAACATATTTTAGATCTAAAAATGCAGTTTAATCAGCCACAGCTGATTCTCATCGTAGATGAACATCTACACAGGTGTTACTTTTTCCATTTCATTACAAAAGGAGGCAACTTCTGAATAGGTTTGTATTGTGATGTAAACATGGACCCAGCCAGAAACAGAGAAGTAGCTGAAAGAGGAAGAAGAGTGGCTGGTAGGGGGAGAGGAATACGTATGCGTGGTGGAAGAAGAATAAGAGGAAGATCAAGAGCTGTAGTCTCAGATGAGATCAGAGCTACTGTAATTGAT
>JAUCMR010021787.1:0-10031 GCA_032357425.1 Enteromius argenteus | reverse complement strand
AAATGATGGTTTATAAAATAGATTTGTGAATGAAAAATAGACAATAAGTAATTAACTTAAGGGAGCTCCTGTTTGTCCTTTGAGAACTAGTGAAACAAATGTTTTAACTGAATAACTGTACAATTTCATTTCAAATTTGATGTCTGCTACGGGTCTCAAAATAGTTGTTATGGGGGCATGTTTTCTCCTCTTCTTTTCAAAACAGTTTGAAGGCATCTGGGCATCAAGGTTATGAGTTTCTGGAGTTCTTGCCTGACAGCTGCTGACAAGTTTGTGTTCATCCTTGATGCATTTTTCGTTTAATGATGTGCCAAATGTTCTCTATAGGTGAAAGATCTGGACTGCAGCAGGCCAATTTTAAATGAGCCTTGGCCCACAGGACACAACAGCGCTTCTGGACTATGTTCACATATGACACTTTTTTGCATAAGAGCTTTAACTGGCATCTGCAGATGGCTCGCCTGATTGCGTTTACCGACAGTGGTTTCTGAAAGTATTCCTGGGCCCATTTAGTAATGTCAATGGCAGAATCATGCAGATGAGTGATGTCTGCAGCCCTGAAAATCACGGGCATCCAACAAAGGTCTTCAGCCTTGTCCCACACAAACAGATTGCTCCAGTTTCTCTTTTGATGATGTTATGCACTGCAGAGGATGAGATTTGTGATGCCTTCGCAATTTGACATTGAGGAACGTTGTTTTTAAAGTACCTTTTTCCACACTCTTTCACAGATTGGAGAGCCTCTGCCCATCTTTACTTCTGAGAGACTCTGCCTCTCTAAGACATCCCTTTTATAGCTAATCATGTAACAGACCTGATGTCAGTTAACTTAATTAGTTGCTAGATGTTCTCCCAGCTGAACCATTTCAAAATGTGTAAAAATATGTAAAATATGACCAAAAACTGTCCCAACATTTTCAGAATTCAGGGTTTATCATTTTAAAAACATAAATGTAATTCTCCTCCTTCAATGTGCAATCTTAAATCAAATATAACACTTATTTAAAACAGATTTAAGCTTCATCAACCTCTCTATGATATTTTGTAATTTTTTATTTATTTAACAAACATTTTAAAAATATGAATATAATTCTTAAATGTGTACTGTTAAATCAGATTTAGAAGCAGAGATCCGAGCTTCCCCAGGCTCTCCAGTGAGTTCAACAGTAGCTAAATGTGTTATTGAAATGAGCTTGTTAAGTGTGTGAGAGGGTTTATTTAGTTTTGACACTCAGAGAATAGATGCTTATTGAGTTTCAGATCTTTTGTCGTCTTCATGTTTCTATGCCAAAATGCTCTGCAATCTCTTCTTTGAGCTTTGCACTGAATATTTATTGATTCGTCCAACTAGTTTTGCTTCAAGATGAACGTTTTGTACAGAAACAAAAATGGCTTTGGCCTCAACAAATGTTGTATTTGAGTAGCTTCTGTTCATCAAGGCTGCATTTATTTGATCAAAAACACATTATAAAATAGCTGTTTTCTACGTGCATATCTGTTAAAATGTAATTTATTTCTGGGATCATATCTGTATTTTCAGCAACATTACTCCAGTCTTCAGTGTCACATGATGGTTCAGAAATTATAATAATATGCTGATTTGCTGCTCAAGAAACATTTCTGATTATTATTCATGTCGAAAACAGTTGTTCTGCCCAATTTTTCAGGATTCACAGATGAACAGAAAGTTCAAAGAGCAGAATTGATTTGAAATATTAACATTATAAATGTCTTTACTGTCACTTCTGATCAATTTAATGCATCCTCGTTGAATAAAAGTATTAATTTCCTTTTAAAAAGTCATACTGACCCCGAATGTATTGACATGATTACAGTTGCACATTATTATAATCATTCAGTGCTGTTTTTGTTTTTTTATCCGTCTGTGCTGAGAAACGCTGGTCACGATTCAGTCTGTCACGAGAAGCGTTTAGAGTTTATTCCTCTGGTGAGAGCGAGAGCTTGTCGCTCCTGACGCTGGAGGATTTGCACCTTGACTCTTGATATATTTCACAGGCCACTTTAGAGCAAATGAGATGCTCCTCCTCAGCAGGAAACAGAGCAATTTGTTGGGCTTAACGCTGCACTCCAGCAGACGGCTGATCCCTTCAAACACACTGAGAGCGCTACTCAGCTCCCAATTACTCCACAACCACAAACTACAAATTGCAGACATCTCTGGCAGACATAAGGACAAAATGAACACTCCTCCCTGCAAAATAATCCACAAGAGCTGTACTTGTTGCCTCCATTTGCCTTAAAATGGCCAGCAGGACCTTAGCAGGAAAATCCCTGATTATAAAAGCAGCCTGAGGAGCTGTGCTGGTTTACACTGGTCTCCCAGATTGGCCATTACTTTTATGTATTCATTATTTTATGTATTTATATATTTAACATGCATATAAAAATATAATATAAAATAAATACAATATCAAATATAATCCTTCAGCATGCAGTATCAATTCAGATTTAACACAGAATTCAACACATTGATTTCAACACTAATGGAAATCAATTTTTTTTTTAATTTACCAAAAAGGTAATTAAATCAAACAAAATTTTGAATGTAATGCAATTAATCATTTTATATTTAACATTTACAGTTTACATTTGTTTATTTATATTTATTGTATATATTTCTAGATTTAATCATTTTAATTTAAATATAATCTATTTTAATAATTTGTTTTTAAATAATAAGTAAAAGTTATATATAGCAAGTGTAATTATATAAGTAATTCTTTATATATATTATAATGAAATTTTGTAATTTAATGTATTTAATTTATATTGTATAATTAAGCATAAATAACACATATATTTACTAATAAATAAATATTCATTTTAAGTTACATTTGTGGTTATTTTTAATATATATATTAAATTTGTTTTCAATTTAATTATTTTAATTGTTATTTTATATTCGTGATAATCAAGAAAAAATATTATTACATTGATTTTAAAGCATTACACTGAAACTTAAAATCATTTTATGTTTTAGATATTTTTTGTATTTATTTATGTATTTTATTACTTTTATATTTTATTTGTCCAGTTTGTGCTGGACATATAAAAACCCTCTTTAGCTGATCCTAGTCCAGCCTTACCAGTCAATTTTAGCTGTGCGATGAGTGTTTTGTAGAGCAGGTTAGTGCTGTATTGATTTCCTTTAATACAGTGATGTGTTGGAGAGGAGCACTGCTCGCTGACCCGTGGCCATGTCCGCTCGCTCCAGTCTCCACGGGGTCTCGGCTCGTGTTATGTTGAATATAGGTTATAGACTGGTCTCTTCACCTGCCACCTGAGTTCAGGATCAACAATCTGCATCTTTATGATCCAATGGGAAACAGCAGAGATGCATCAGGTCAAAGCACACAGGTGTAACGCTGGTGTTCTCCTCATTCAAGGCTTTCTCTGGGAACTCGAACGCTGACAGTGTGGTGATGTACAAACTCCAGCAGCCCGTCATCGCTCAGTTCGTCCGGATACTGCCGCTCCACTGGAACCACAACGGCAGGATCGGCCTGAGACTCGAGGCCTACGGCTGCCAATACAGTACGTGTTCAACACTCATCTTATAATAAATCAATATTATAGTTATTGATGTCAGATCTTCTATATTATGAAATGCGTTTATTGATTTAAATATGATTTAAAGTCTTTAATATCATGGTGTCCGTGATCTATTTAACAATATTTTAAACAAATAAATAATATAAAATAAAATATGTTTATTATTGGTTTATTATAGTTTGTTTTTTTAATTCATTTAAATAGAAATTAAAATGTTATGTTTTTTATTATTCCGGATTTGTTTCATTTAAAATCTTCAATTATGAAATTAATTTATTCTGGTTTATATATTACTCATTCATTTAAATGAGTAAAAAAAAGAAGAATTTATTTTAACAATGGTATTTTAAAGATTTTAATATTTGATTACAAATCTTTTATGTTTTGAGTTCATTTAAATATTATTTAAAATCTTAATGTTAATTTATAAACTAATATAAAATTATTTATTCATTCATGTGTCCATTTATATATGAAAGAATTTAATTTATTTCAAGTACAATTTAAAATATTTTATGTGTGTGTTTAAAAAAAATTATTTCATGTGTAAATGTAATATAAAATTTATTTGATTTAAAAAAAGTTATTTAAATATTATTTTAAATATTTTATGAAATGAAGAGTGAAACACTGAGGCACTCTCAAAACATTGGTCCGTTTGATCTTGTTTCTACTACTGTCTCAACCGAGCTTAGAGGCGGGGCTATGTGATCATATAACCAATGGGGTTAGTTCAGAGGCGGGGCTATTTGATCATGTAACTGATGAAGTGAGTTCAGAGGCGGGGCTATTTGCACATTAGTGAGTTTAAAGGCGGAGCCATTTGATAATGTAACCAATGGGGTGAGTTCAGAGGCGGGGCTATTTGGTCATTCAGTGAGTTTAAAGGCGGAGCTATTTGATTATGTAACCGATGAAGTGACTTTAGAGGCATGGCTAATTGAACAGTGGAGTGGGTTTAAAGGTGATAATGTACTCTCTGTTAATGCAGCCAATAGAAGACGTGTTTGACTCTGTTTTGATTATATTTGGATTTCTCATTATTTTAGTTTTGCGATTACAACCTTAATGAAGCTCCAGATGCTCTATACTATAACAATTTCACATCTCCTGACGACACGTTATATGTCATCAGACGAGTGTGTTTCAGTCAGGCTGCAGTTTGTCTGGTCTCTCAGAGGTCCTGTGAATGAGACGTGTTGTCGCTGGAGTCAGAACTGCAGGGCAAAAGCTCCAGTCAATTTGCTACAGTGTTTGTTTGCCTCAAGTACATTAAGAGCGTTTGGATTGTTATAAATGATAAATAAATATAAATATCATAAATATAGCAGGCCCTTAGGAATGGAGTGTTTCCCTTCATTCATACAGATGTATAATTTATTGCTGGGATCTGCAGGTTGGGTCCAGTGTCAGGCGTTTGCATCATCTCTGTTGACCTCGCATTTAAACTCTCTCTGTTTCGTTTAGTGAAGATGCTGTACCTGAATACATCAGGAGCGCCAATAGAGCTACACAAACACCAATTATAACACAGAGTTTAATAGCTGGAGTCAGGGGATTGTTGACATGTCAGTCCATGCAAACAAACAGATCAATGCTCTCCGGCAGTTAACCTTTCACTAAATCTACAGAATCTTTGTTTATTCATTTTGTTTGTTTGTTTTTAACTTTTTCTGTTGTGCATTATATATTTCATTATTTATAGTTCATCTTTTATAATAGTCCATTTTTGTATGTGTGTGTTTATTGTTCTTTATTATTTTTAGTTTTATTTTTTGTTCATTTTTATTAATGTGCAGTGTTTCCCACAGGATTTTGTGAGACTTGTTGCGGCAGGTGATGTCACATTAATTAGCATCCATGTATATGACGTAATTGCGTTGCGTTTAGACGATTTTTCGCACTTCAGATATGATCTACTCTATTAACCGTATACCGTAATACAACCGTAACTGAATGCCCATAAAACAAGGACAAATAGTAAACAGAACCCATTAATAGTACACAGCGATCACTCTCACTCCTTAAATCCTGATTTATAATCGTGACATCATCTGATGAAATAAATATACATCAAACTTAACATACACTAATAAGTGTCTATATGCGGCGGTTTTGGCTATGTCAATGTTTTGTCTCATTCTGCGTGCTGCCAGTCTGAGTAACAAACTATGATCATATTAACAGACAAGTTATGTTTATATTTAAAAGTCCAAACGGTCAATAAGAGAGAGTTGCAATGTATGGGAAACCCTAATGTGTAGTGCAGAATATAGTTCATTAATTTACAGTGTATTTGGTATTACTGTTATTTATTTATTTATTTTTTAGCTCATTACTATTGTCTATTATTGTTCATTATTATTTAATTCATTTATTTATTTTGAGTTCACTATTTCATTATTTAGTTTTCCTCTCTTTTAGGTTCAATATTAATTATTTTTTTAAGCTAGTGTTTATTATTATTATTATTATTATTATTATTTATTTAAATTTTTGGTCAATTATTTGCAACTTATTTGGGATATTTCGTTATTTAAATGTTTTTTGTTAATCATTTTTTTGACTGCTAGATCATTATTATTTACTTATTTTAGTGTATTTATGTATTTACTAATTGTAATCCATTATGTATTTATTTTACTTCATTATTATTTACAAATTTATTATTGTCTATTATTTATTTTATTTAATTATTATTTAATTCATCTTATTTATATATTGTTCTTTAATTACTGTAATTCATTATCTGTGTGTTTATTTTAGTTCATTATCATACAATTCATTATTTATTTGTTTGTTTGTTGCAGTTGATTCAGTTTATTTAATGAATGCAGCTGAAGCCTTGTTAAGGAGAATGTAAATCAGTGTTTTGTACTGCTTCAGCCTGATCTCTCAGGTTCTTGTGATTTGTTTCTGCTGCGTTCTCAGGGTCTGATGTGGTCAGCTTTGATGGCAGCGCTCACCTGCTCTTCAGGCCGGATCCCAGCGTCAGTCCGACAGACAGAAACGTGTTGTCCATGAACTTCAAAACCCTGCTGAACTCTGGGATGCTGGTTCACATGGAGGAGCACAGCGGACACTCGCTCACCCTGGAGTTATTCAGAGGGAAACTTCTCCTGCAGCTCAGAAAAGGTACTAACATACGTCTCTTGGCTGCTGAAATGAGCAGTTGTCTTCTTTTATGTTGAGAAAAGTCGATTTTGAGCCTCTTTTTCTCTAAAGTCATTCAGTTTGAGGTAGACAGCATGAAAGCAGTGTGTTTTGGGCCACAAACTGCATGAAAAAAGACTATAATACAGCAATTCCATCATTTACTGTACGGTACTGAATTACTGATTTAACATCTTTTTTTAATTAGTCAATCTAACTGAAGCTATCAGGATTATTTTTCACACTCAAAATAAAAAGTGATTAAATAATTAAAATAATTTACCCCCAAATTCTTACTGTCATAATGCTAAATATATGATTAATTATATGTGTATATATATATATATATATATATATATATATGTACCAGATTATTATAGTCAAAGAGATGATATATATAAAGATATTAAAAACAAATATGGATATGTAAAAAATATATAGCTACATAAAAAGTAATTCTATTATAGTTTTAGTTCTATTCTTTCTATTATAGTATAGTTTACTGTTACCACCAGTAAGAATAAAAATCTTTGTTGTAATAAGTAATTCTTAATTAATGTCATAGAAAATGTCATAATGCAAAGAAAAAATAAATACTAAATAATAGATTAATAAATGCATTAAATGCAGTACAAACATAAATACTAATATTTACTGTAAATAATAATAATAATAATTAATAATAATATTATTGTGTAAATGTGTGTGTGTGTGTGTATAAAAAGATAACTCTGTTAAACTGTTTAACTCTGATAACTCTGATAAACTGTTTTTTGTATTATCATTTTTATTCTTTTGTATGTTAGTTAGCCATGTTTTTTAGTAATTTTTAACCTAATCAAAATAGCCCAACTGCAGTTAGATTGAGATTAATTGGAAGTTATTGTTATTGTATTGGAATCTGTAAATATATATATGGTGTGACTAGCTAATGACTGGGGATGCTGCTGAATTCAGGAGGTCTCTTGAGCAGGTTTGTGGCTGTAGGAAAGTCTTCAGGTGTGGGTGAGAGACGCAGTCAGTCGTGAGCGGCCCGTATGGCACAGACTCCCAGAATGCCATCTGTGCTCTCAGCGTCGGTCTCTCTGTCCTCGTGAACGCTGCTGGAGTTACAACTGTGATCAAACACAACGGCATGGAATAATCTGATTATCAGATGTGTTTCCTGAGGATTCACATCACTGCTGTTGAGCGGTGTTCACACTCGGCCTTCACAGACACAAGACTGTGTGGGATTTACTTTACACAATTGACTTTTCCTGTAGCTTGGAAGACTTCATGTTCCACCTTAAAAATCAGATGTTTCTCATAAAATTCATTATAAATCACTAGTTATCATATAGAAAGAGTTTAGAGCTATAAAATAAAGTTCAGTTCAGATTGTTTGACTTCATATTGAGATTTCTTCTGTAAATATACACATATAGTGCTGTCAAATGATTAATCATGATTAATCGCATCCGAACTAAAAGTTTTTATTTACGTTATATATGTATGTGTACTGTGTATATTTATTGTATATATATATATATATATATATATATATATATATATACACTAACATACATTATATATTTTGAGAATATTTACATGTTTATATATTTATATATTCATATTCTTATATTTTATATTCTACATAAATAAATGTAATATATAAACATATGTTTCAAAAACTTTTAGATGTAATTAATCATGATTAATTGTTTGGCAGCACTAATATATATAAAATACGTGTGTGTGTGTGCCCATATGTTGAATTAGATTAGATTTTATTTTTATATTTTCTAAACGTTTGCCGTTTGGTTTCGTCATTTTTTTGTTTTTTGCTCTAATAACACTGGCACTGTACTGCTTTCATCATATCTGAGTTTTCTAGTGTTGAAGTGTCTCAGAGCTCAGCTGAGTCAGTCTGGAGGAGTTTGAAGACCTCGTGTCTGTAAATCTGGGCTTTTCCATCGTGAAGTTACTGCAGTCATACCGCCGCTTTCTGCTTTCACCATAATTTCAAGCAAATCAAAGATGTCTGGCATCACTTATTAGAGGGGTTTGTGAAAGTGCTAAAGTGGTCTCTCGGCCTCGCTCTGATAATGGCTGGACTCTGTTTGTCAGGAGTGTGTGTGGCTGTTGTCTTTGCCGAGCCGATGATGGCCGCTCGTTCTTCTTGTTTAGATGAGATTTACTGTGCCGTAAGGACATTGCACTTCAAAGCTGTCTCTGCATTCGCTCCGGATCGTTTTAGAAGACATAACATTCAGCCAGTGTTGAGTATACATCACTTCAGACGGCTTTTAAAATATTCATATAAAATATTTGTATATATGTGTATATATATATGTTTGGTTATAGGCTTTTTTAACCAGTTTAGCAGATGCAGTTATAATTTAATATTTTGAGTATATACATTGAGTAATATCTTGTGTAGCTTAAATGCCATTTGTATTAGTTTATATATATATATATATATATATATATATATATATGTTTTTATTAGTGCTGTCAATCGATTAAAGATAAATGAACACACATTTGTTTTTTTAAAAATAATCACAATTGTGATAATTTCACATAACATTAAAGTTTTTAATTATACTGTTATATTGCAATAATTTTAGATTTAATCTTAAAATTAATGTACAAACAATATAAACAAAGTATATTTTTTTATAATTCTTTAATGGCATCTTTTTTTTATGACTGAAGGCCAGTATCAATGATAACAATCTCTAAGAAATTGTTTTCCTCTCTAACATCTACCATTGACTATAACCATTCAACATTAAAGTATATTTGAGAGATATCAATTTTAACATTTATTAAAAAAACTTGAAAAAAATAACTTTTAATATGTGTGTACTTAAAACAATATTCACATAAACCCATTATGATAAATGTCATATTTATCTGTGACCTTCAGCAGAAATATATCAGAAATTAATAAACGATCAAACACTAAATTCTACAATAAATATAGATGAATCCTTAAAGCTTTAAAAGTTATTGATTTCCTCTTTGATTAAAAGAAATCACATCAGCTGGTTATTGGGTTATTTTGGCTGCTATTACTTTAAGAGCTGCCACTGCTGAACATAACACGAATCTGACACACATCGGGTTTACTCTCAACTCTTTTAACCTTTTCTGAACCACTTTGTCTCTAATAAAGTCTCTATTAATGAGCTGACGAGTTAAATTGAGTGAGACAGTACTGGGCTGCTCCAGAACAGAGACATGTCAAGTCAAGTCACTTTTATTTATATAGCGCTTTTAACAATACAGATTGTAGCAAAGCACTGAACATTAATAAG
>JAUCMR010021783.1:0-10050 GCA_032357425.1 Enteromius argenteus | reverse complement strand
GATAGAGTGAATTCGATTGCGGTTGGATGAGAAATATATACCATTCCAACACTCTACTGGTTTGAACACAATCCATCGCATCTTCACATAACACAAATCCCGTCACACACTCCAGCAAGGACAACAGGCAGCGTCCGTGTTCGTGGTGTTGCTCAAGTCGAAGCACAATTTCTGGGTGCATATGGGCCTATTTCTTTTATATATAGTTTGTTAAGTCACAAGATGTGATGTGAATCATTCTGCTGCTTTTTGCTTGTATAAAATGAATACCTGGAAACAATGTTAGGTATTTTTAATAGGTCACAGCCACGTATAAATTCAAATGTAATTTAATTGTAATTTCACATTACCCTGATGGTTAATAGGCTAATGGCTTAACGACCGTCGGTTGTCGGTTAGGAGAAATAAAATAATTGAAATTAATTAAAAAAAAAAGTTAATCAGAAAAAAAAAAATACAGCTGCACCTGCTTATTGCTTGTACAAAAGTACAAAGTACAATTTTTTTTTAACTCATTAAACTTGTTAAAATTATTTGTATGTAGGCCTTTAATGCTTTCTTTTTTGTTTGTTTGTTTCAGTTGATGAAGAACAGGCTACTATTGCGCATATAATTTGCGCAGTAGGTAAAATTATGTATGGACACAGCTTAAGGGTGAAAAAAATGTTTGCGATACACCAAAACTTAAGCAACAGTTCGTTTTTTTAAGGATGACATCATGACGCACACCATTTTATCAGTTAAAGGCCAGTTGGATGGAAACAGGCTGGAGACAAACTCTCGCAAAATTCTCTTTGTTGATAACAAAACAGCGTAGAAACTGGGCTAATATAGGCTAAAGTTTAAAAAGCAGGTTATGCTAACTTTGTAACTCTTTGTAAGCTTTTGTGCTTAATGGCATTTTTTACTTTTACTTTTATACTTTAAGTAGTTTTGAAACCAGTACTTTTACACTTTTACTTGAGTAAAAAACTTGAGATGATACTTCAACTTCTACAGAAGTCTTTTTAAACCCTGACTTCTACTTGAGTAATGAATGTGAATACTTTTGACACCAGTGCAAAAGGATACCACTAAAAATGACAACAATCGAAAACCCAACCCGATCTCACGCCAATTACATATTTTACGAGTTGCCAGTTCGTATGAATTTGTACAAATGTGCTACACCTAACCCTGCCCCTAGACCTACCCGTCACTGGGGTTCAGACAAACTACTGTATACAAAATTTGCCAACTCGTAAAATACATACGAATTGGTTGTGAGACTATGTTGGAAAACCCAGACGACTCATCTGACTTATGCCGCAACACACATAAATAACCCTCAAACCTTTTGGGAGAATATTTTGTCAACTGAATCAAAAGTGGAACAGTTTGGAAGACAGTGTTCCCATTACATCTGCCGCTGATTCTACAAAAAAGAGCATCATTCAGCCAACTCACCTCTGTCCCACGACAGCATCCTTCCGCCACCCACAGCTATGCTCCCTCAATTATTATTGTCCCAAATAAGGATGGAGGGATTATTCTGAACTCAGAGCCCTCCCCTCAGACAGCATACTCTTTCTTTTATCTGATATGTAAATGCATATATAAATTCATTTTATTTTTGAAACATTTTAGTTGAATGGTCATCTAACATTTTTAAATGTTACTATTTTTTTCACAATGTTCAGGTAACTTTGAAAAGTAAATTTTTTTTACGCAAAATGCTAAAATTGAATGTTCCCTTTTTTATATGTTCGCATTATATACTGTATATTGTGAAGTGGCCCAGTAGTGCACAACACAACACAATTTAAAAAGCAAACATAAGCTCACAACAACATTAAGCTACAACGCAACGGAAATGCTCCCGACCACTAGGGGGCAGTTGGTCTGCAGAAACGGCTATTGTGCGCATGTCACAAGTATTTATGGGCAGTCTGTACCTGTTTTGATCCATCCCCTGATGTTATTTCAGTTTGCAATGTATTGTCCATTTTGTGGGTCTTACCAATCTGATCTCACGGCAATTGGTACAAATTTTTTTACGAGGTGGCTAATTTGTAATTTCTTCTAAATCGTACGTATCGTACTAGTTGCCATTTCATATGAATTTGTACAAATGACCTACTCCTAACCCCGCCCCTAAACCTACCAGTCATGGGGTTTTAGACAAATCGTACAAAATTAGCAGAAATTTGCGACCTCGTACGAATACGTACGAATTGATCGTGAGACTGTGTTGGTCTTACCAACAAAGTTTTGCTACCAACACAGCCCGCAGCGCCCGTGAGTATCTCACAGAATAGCTGTTTCTGCAGACCAACTGCCCCCTAGTGGTTGGGGGGCATTTCTGTTGTGTTGTGAGCCTATGTTTGCTTTTTTAATTTCATTGTGTTGTGCACTACTGGGCCACCGTAATAGTGATATATATATATATATATATAATCTAAGAAAAGCTGTTTTTTTCATTAAACATAAAAAACCCTCTAACCCCCCTACCTTTTTTCTTTTTTATTCAGTGGTGGAATTGGCTTATTTAAGGGGGAAATAAGCTTTTTTTGTTTTTGCTTCAATATAAACAAAAGGTCCCACTTTATATTAGGCTTTCTATTTAGCCTTAACTACTATGTACTTACATTTAAACTAATCATTTGGTACTGTGCACTAATTTGTTGACCCATCCCTTTCACCTTAACCCACCCTTAAACCTACCCATACCCCCAAACCTGTCCCTAAAGGTACCCGTATCCACCTTAATAGCAGCAGAAGTGTTTTACAATACAATATGAACACATTAAGTACATTGTACCTATTTTTGTGTAAGTGCATAGTAGTTAAGGCAACTTAATATAAAGTGTGACCAAACAAAACATTGAATATGTAAGCGTTTGCTCAGTTTGCAGATCTATTTAATTGAATCTATTGAATTTAGTATCAAATACAAATAAATTTTCACAGTGCTCTGCATTCTTGTGAAAAAATCATTCTCGAAAGGCCTTGTGGATCAGTTTGCTTGGTTATGATCTAGAGACTGGTTGAGCTCCACTTCTAATTTCTATGCCAACAAACAATAGCAGTTCTGTGGCAGTCTGTAGTCGTGTACTGTATGTAAATTTGACTGCATGTTATTGTGTAGGTGTATTTTTGGAAAGTGTCCAGGTCACCATATGCGTCTACACACCCAGCTGACAGAATGAAAGCTAGAAGAGTTTCTCAGTGCATGCAGGCAGCTGAGGCAGATTTCTCTCTGTATCTCTCTCTCTCACACACACACACACATATTTGTCTCCCAGGACAGATACTGTATGAGTACAGGTGGTCATAAAGTCACACACTGTAAAGGCTGTAAAGAGGCTCTGGGGTCCAAACCTGGTATAAAGGTGGAGATTAAGCACGGTTGGCGGACAATAATGGTCTTTTTTTAATTAGGCATATTTTTAGACACAGTCTGATGGCAGGTATTGCCTTGTGTTTAGAGGAAGGCCCCCGGGCAGCCAAACAGATGTTCAGAAACGGAATTATTTCAGCCGCCTACCGTTGCTTGTGATATGAATTGGCGAGACTTCTGAGCGTGTCTGTGTGTGTGTGTGTGTTAAAGACACACTCTTCTCGCTGCATGCAAGACAAATGAGCCAATATTTGTATTCTCAAGAGCTCCACGCATCTTTCTTTGCTTTTTGTGCATATTTGATTTCTTAATTTGCTGAATTAACAAACCAGAGCTGCAAAAATTTTTACTCTTCTTTCCAGCAAGGTGGCATTTTACGTCTCAAGGCAGTTTTCCTGCATCTTTTATATTCTTTTTTTCTGTGTAGTTTGTGTGCTGTACACTCAGACTGTGGCGAACAGGGAGTGGAGAGAGGTATAGTGTTTTCTGAATTTGTGTTTTTAGATCTGTATTTTCTAATTTATATTGCGTTTTTTCATGCTGGTAATATGCCTTTTGTGCCCTTTATTGATCAGTTTGGCAGGACAGAAGTCATCGATAACACGCTGAATCCAGACTTTGTGCACAAATTCATCCTCGATTACTTCTTTGAGGAGAGACAAAATTTGCGCTTTGACCTGTAAGTACAATCAACATGCAAAAAATAATTCTCTGAATGTCAAGTGGTGTAACCTCTAACCCTAATGCAGTAATATATCTTTAGCTTACATCTTTACTGAAAAACATTGATGATTTACAATATTCCCTCATAAATGTCTAGCAAATTTGAAAAATAATTAATAATTAAGTGGTAAAAAAAAACACATTGATTTGAACCTGAAATTTTTATAGTGTTTAATACATATGAATCCACACGTATTATTTTTTTATAAATATATATATATATATATATTTTATTTAAAAGGTGAAGGGTTTTTATGTCACCTTTTTCTTTTTAAGAATTAATAGCATCACATAAAATTTAACTCATAACAACTTAGCACATACACAAATTACACATACACAAACCTACACCCCACAAAAATTATCAAAATAAATTTTAATTCAGAGGTTGCAAATCTGTCCATCATAGCAGAGGTGTATTAGTTCATCTTTTTGTTTAACAAAAAAATCATTCAGAGACGAAAATCGGAGTACCACGTCATTCATGTGTGTCAATAATTGAAAACATGAGAACACAGATTTGCATATTTAATGATTTCTATGTTGACTGTAAAGAATTAGACATATAGAGACAACATACAAAAGAGCTGTTTTCCCAAGGAACATAGGAGACCTTTTAATGCAGTTTTGTATGATTTCACACATACTCTGTCACACCAGCCTGATCTCATGTTTAAACGTAGGTATTAATACGTTACATCTACAAGCATAAAACGTACGTTTCGTATGTTTTTACTGTTGCTAAAACATACAATTTAGATGTGTTTTAACGTTTAAAACGTACAAATGGCTACGTATTTTTTGTTAAAAATAATTAAGATATTTGTATCGGTGCATTTTTATCGTTTTGTCAATAAGTAATTTAGATTTTTAGAACCCTTAACCTACCCCAAACCTAAACCCACCCGTTTTATAGAAAATATGCATTTCTATCATTTTATCAATAAGCAATTATTATAGATTTTTAACCTACCCCCAAACCTAAACCTACCAATTTTTTAGCGAAAATATAAAAGGATATAAAACGCAGCTGACGGAAATATAACAATTTTCATCTCTGTGCAGTGTAAGAAAAACATGACAGACAGATAAATGTAATTACAATCATTTATTTATTGCACAAATGTCAAAAGCAGTACCAAAAGTAACCTAAATGACGATGTTTTGCAGCCACAGTCCTGTCTGGCGGAAAACATTAGGTTTGTGTAAGGTCCAAAGAAAGAAAGAATATGTTGTTAATCGCTGAAAATATTATCCAGATTATATTCCCGATCCTCTCTCAGTGAACTCGTGAAGACGCGTGGATCGTTTGAATACCCTTCACCAGTAACACGGCATGTGGCAATCTGTGACGAATGCAGGTGAGAGCCAATGAGTGCTCGATTATCCTGACGTAAAACCTGTAAAAACGTAAGTAAATGTATGTTTTATAGAACAAAATTTTACGTAAAATGCATACGAATTGTCATGAGATCACGTTGGTCACACACACACAGCCTGCAGGGTTTTGGCTTGTTTCCGCTCAGTGAAGCACATTTTATACAGCAGTATCCCAGAAATTACATTTATGCATTATTCACCTACATCACACACACACACGCACAGCCAAACACACACTGCTGATTCTCCATTAGAGCGGCCCGCTCCATACGTACCACTACAAATCGTCTAGGGGGACATGATGCACATTATACATGAGTGCTCATTAACATGGGCTGAATATAAACTCAGTGACGTGTGTGTGTGTGTGCGTGCATGTGTGTGTCGGTTGCTAATGTCATCATCTCCCTGTCCTGATATTATCGTATTCAGGATATGACATTTTGATGGATATGTCAAATCCATCTTTGAGTGTGTGTACCTGTCAGTTTTACACCTGGTCCCTTCTTACCCAGATTGCTCTTTTGTGTTTCTCTGAGAGCTGGAGCTGTATGTATATATATATATATATATAAATTCTAACTTTAGAATCATAGTTTAGTAACCATGGAGATTTCGATTAGAAAATTTTCAGATCAAGACAAACCATATCATGGAGACCTGGGCGGTGCAAGCAAACAGCAGCTACACATAACACCTTTGCGACATCCTAGCAACCACCCAGAACACCCTAGTAACTAATGTGGAGTCTGTTTCCCGAAGCACTGTGTGCCAAATCTGATCGCAACAGTAGCTGCAACGAATTGTGCATTAAATCACATGTGATTCTCATACGCATTTCGTCAGTAAAGCCGGTTCCATGATTAGGGGTAAATTACCATCACCTGCTTTCGAATGGAGCGGCATTTAATACACAGAGCCATAGTTCACTGACAAGCTAGGCAGTATCACATTCATTATCGCAGGTGATCCATGGTAACTCCTTAGGAACTATCTACATAATATAAAGTGTAACATTCTGGACACCAACCACATTTTATATGTAAAGCCTAACTTACTGACCACTGCTGTGTAACATCAGAGTAATTACATGGTAAATACATAGGAATTGTCTACTTAATATGAAGTGTAACACAATCTAGTTACTATGTAAGTACACAGGTATTAGGGACACCTAATATAAAGTGAGACCCATAGAGGTCACCAGCAACCCCACTGCGAAACACCAACCCTCAGAACACCGTAGTAACCACATACAGTAGCAACACCCTGCAATGACATAATTTAAACAAAATTACACCTATGTATCCAAAATGTTTACATTTGTTGGTTACACACACATTTCTCAATGTACTGAACATAATTAATCCATGGCAAGAGTCAGCAGAAGCTGAAAACCAAACCCCTCAGATTCTGTTGTGTGTATTTTGTGGTAGATTCTTGGTTTAGAGCTACACACATACAACGCTGCAGCACAACCAAAGTAAAACATGTAGTATACTGACATGTCGAGAAGATTTGAACATGAATGTTCGGTCAGGTAAAAGCGTGTCTTGATCTTAGCGGTCTCTCCTGCGGTGGCTGGAAATATCTGCACATGTGCTGACGCTGCTCATTTTGCACAGCGGGAGGAAGAAAGAGACAGACAGACAAAGAGAGAGACAGCCAAGAGTGAAGATTCATGCTGAGAGGAAAATAAAATGTATCCCAACACGACAGATTTTTCCTCAAACATGTAGGTTGTTGCCACCCACTGAGGTTTCATTTAAGCTGCCGGTGAACAACAGGCTCGTGTTCATTCAGAATGTCACAAGAAAACAGAAGCACTGACATATTTTAGCTCCTAGAGTGAAAGCTGCACAGAAAACAAGAAGTAGTAACATGACTTAAAGGTAAAGTGTGCCTTTTTAAAGTTGGTAAAATACTTTCTTCTGTCCTATTTCACAAAGGCAGCTAAAACAATTGAATACAGTCTGGGAAACAGTCATTACCGGTGCTTGCTAAGTGGTAAATGATGTCATTGGTTTGTGCTATGTAGTTATTCAAACATACATTATACACTTTCTGTATAAAAAAGCATGAAGCTCCACTCTAACACCATCCCTGAAGTGGATTGTATGAAAAAATATGACAGGATTTTACAAAACAGTTATGAGTAATTACAATACACCAACATTTAAAATAGTTACAGATTGCCATGAGAGTTTGTAACAGTGAACACCATGTGCCACCATGCACCATGCTCCATGTTTCATGATATATCCCAATGGTAACAAGTACAGGGTGAAAAGCAACGGTCCTAATACTGTACTCCATACTGCACTCTGCTATGAATAAATGGTGGTCACTATCTGAACCATGCTAATGCAATTCCAGTGAGGTC
The DNA here is from genome assembly GCA_032357425.1 of Enteromius argenteus. Taxonomy (NCBI): domain Eukaryota; kingdom Metazoa; phylum Chordata; class Actinopteri; order Cypriniformes; family Cyprinidae; genus Enteromius; species Enteromius argenteus. Next base: position 2,185 of record JAUCMR010021783.1, on the reverse strand, counting down.
AAATTTTTTTTGTCTATTCAAAGTCATTATCATTTTGCGCCAAATCTTTTTATCCTTATTCAAAAGGTTCAAACTGGAAAATCTAAGTTAGCATAGTTTGTAAGAGTGTGAGTATAAATATAGCTGAGAAGTGTAAACATGTCAATAATTTTACGAGTTTTTGTGTTTGGTGTGATGATGACCTCTATAGTGTCATTTTTTTAAAAGACAAAAATAAATGGGGTATTATTTTATAACATAGAAAAATAAATTTAAGAAAATACCCTTTTTTCAGATATTTAACCAAAAAATAATGGAACTGGGAGTGCATTTCACTCGGCATCATTGACAGAATTTTCCTTTATTTCTAGGTATGACCTCGACTCAAAGAGTGAAAACCTGTCCAAACATGTAAGTGTTTTCCTATTAATGTAAAGGTGATGGACACTGTGTGTGTGTGTGTGTGGGTAGAAGACTTCTTATAGGTTTTACTTGTGTGTTTGTGGCCCTACAATCACCTCGTTTGACCCTCACCACAGAGGGTTTTATCGTGATTTATCCAAGCATTTTGTGGGGTCAGAACCATGGGTCACACTATATCTCAGAATGCACCTGTGAGATTGATGTTCAGAGATGCTGGACACAGTCATTCTGATCAGAGCTCTCAGGAGAATGTCTGCCTTTTTCAGTCCTGCCTTTCCATCTGCAAAACCTTTTTGCCACACATTTTTTCCTCACACTGCCTTTCGAGATCTAAACTAGAATAAGGTATTTTTGCTAATTTAACAAAGCATCTCTAATATTAGAAATATAATATTAACCATTAATATACTATATATTTCATGGGAAATAGGTAACAATTTTGATTTCATGTTAACTGTTTACTGAGATAGAAAGCAATTTGAACTTAGATGCCCCGAAATCATAAAGTGTGAATAATGCTTTCAATCCTGCTGTCTGTGTATGTTTACAGGACTTCCTGGGCCAGATGTACTGTACTCTCGGAGAGATGGTGGGCTCTCAGGGTAGTCGTATGGAAAGATCACTTGTGTAAGTCTCTGAATCACTATGTGTTGAAATATAATTTCAATTCTCACCTAACATGTTTTAATTTAGGGTTAATTTTTGTTTTCATGGGCAGTTGAGTTAAATTTTACTGTACTCAAAGAAGGACATATTGATTCATTCATTGATTCATTTTTTCTGTATATATATTTCTTTCATTTGGCTAAACTGGGGAAAAAAGGCCAATCTAAATATGTGAGAAATATTTTTACAATACAGCCCCATTATAGAATCAAATTAATGTATTAAATACACTACAAAAATGTCTAAATGACAACTTTTGTGGTGCAGTCAAGGAGTCCAATCAAAGGAATAGCTCACCCAAAAATGAAAATGACGCTATATACTACTCACCCCCAAGCCATCCTAGGTGTATATGACTTTCTTCTTTCAGATGAACATAGTCTGAGTTTTTAAGAAATGTATCCTGGCTCTTCCAAGCTTGGTAATGCTGGTAGAAGGTGCCCATTATTTTGAAGCTCCGTAAATCAGATATATCCGCAAGAACTGCATCGGGAAACTAACCTATACACCTCCGGGGGTTATTACATGTCCTCTGAAGCAGGTCGATGGGTTTTTGTAACAAAAATTACTGACTTCCGGTTATTTTCCGCGAGAGTTATTGTCAAGGTCCTGCCTGTCTCTTTGTGTCTATGTTGTGTGTCTTGTCTCACGTCAGCACATGGCTTTGTTTTTGTCAGCCATGTGCTTCCCTAGTCCCTCCTTCTTGTTTCCTCTCTACCACACCCTCTTGTTAGCCTTGTTGAGCCCTTGTGTTGTTAATTGTCTGCAGCTGTTCCTCGTGTGCTTTCCTCCCTATTTATTGTACCTCTTGCCCTATTGTTCTTTGCTGGTTCGTCTTGTCACACTCGTCTTGTCTCCCTCTCATCTTGTCTAACACTTTCTTGTCATTTCCCTTGGTCTTTGTCATTGTCTTCTCACTGTCTTTCTCCCTGTGTCTGTGGCTGAGTGTTGTCCGGTAAGTCTTGTGCCCTTGTCCTGTCTAGTCCTTTATACTTTCATGCTTTCTCTTGCTCCTTCTATTGCTTTTAGTTTGAATTTGTTTTCTTTTATTTCTTTAAGTTCTCCTTGTCTTGATCTCTTGCTTTGTGCCTTTTTATATTTTAGTTATCATGATGTT